>BJBW01007421.1:0-48064 GCA_004320125.1 Scolopax mira | reverse complement strand
CAGTTTAAACCCATTGCCCCTCGTCCTGTCCCTGCAGGCCTTTGTAAACAGGCTCTCCCCAGCCTTCCTGTAGCCCCCTCAGGTACTGGAAGGCTGCTCTTAGGTCTCCCCAAAGGCTCCTCTTCTCCAGGCTGAACAACCCCAGCTCCCTCAGCCTGTCCTCGGAGCAGAGGGACTCCAACTCCTGAGCATTTTTGTAGCCCTCCTCTGGACCCGCTCCATCAGGTCCATGTTCTTCTTCTCTTGAGGGCTCTAGACCTGCACACAGTGCTCCAGGTGGGGTCTCACCAGAGCAAAGTGGCAGAATGGACCTGCTGGTGACACTTCTTTTGATGCAGCCCAGGATGCAATTGGCCTTCTGGGCTGCAAGTGCCCACTGCCTGCTCATGGCCAGCTTCTTGTCCACCAGCAGCCCCAAGTCCCTTTCCTCAGGGTTGCCTTCTAACACCTCATCACCCAGTCTGTATTGATACCAAGGATTGTTTCAGCCCAGGTGCAGAACCTTGTACTTGTTGAACTTCATGAGGTTTACTTGAGCCCACCTCTCCAGCCTGCCCACATTCCTCTGAATGACATCCCATCCCTCAGGTGTATCAACAACACCACACAGCTTGGTGTCATCTGTAAACTTGTTGATGTTGCTCTCTATCCTTCTTTCTATGTCATTGATAAAAATGTTAAACAGTACCAGTCCCAGCACAGACTCTTGAGGGACACCACTTGTCATTGCACTTGAAGTTGAGGCTCAAGCAGAGAAGGCCACCCATTCTGCTCTGGTCCCCCAAGAAAGACCACAGATCTTCAAGACATGCAAGCACCCAACCACAAAACAAATGGTTGGTCAGGATGGGGAAAAGATGGAGGAAGGAACACATCTCACACTGCAAGAGCAGGTGCTGGAGGAGATCTACCCTCTCCCAGGAGAAGATGGGATGCCCTTTTATCAGTCTGATACAGCTCTCCAACTTTACTTTCTGCTCAACTTCAAGAGGGAAGGGAGAGAAGATCACTTTAAACTTCAAAAATATCTTAAAATCTGTGAGCTTTTGAACAATCTGGAGATGCAGGTTTAAATCTTAAACCTTAAGCATTGGTCTCATTTCCTGGTCAAAGTGTGTAAAAACTGGGAATGCTGAGAAAAAAAGACACAAAAAGCACCATTACTGGCATCTTTTTTTCACAGGAGACCACTCAGCTCTGTTCAGTGTTTTGCCACGTGAAAAAAAACCTGTGGGTTCTCCACCATGTGTGGAACTCTCATTTCTGTTCATTTCTCTTGTGTTCCTTGGCTTTTATTGCTGAGTGTGACATTGCATCTGGGGTCAAGTCACCCACCTCTGTATTTGCCTTCATTGGGATTTTTGGTCCATCCTTTAGCAAGTCCTACTCTACGTCTCTAGCTGAAGAAAAAAATACATTTCAAGTACATCTTCACCCAAGTTAGAGTGATTATCTTTATACTCAAAATCCCAGCTGAACCTTCCATATCTTTTAGCACTCGTTTACTCACCATCTATTGCTATTGCCATAATTCTTTCTCATGGTCTACTTGGCAAACTACATCTATTAAACTGTCAGCTAGGGGTGAGGCAGTTCAAGGGGGAGGGAAATAGTCTTCAAACTGAGACAGCAGCCTAAAGTGTAGTGGCGAAGATGTTAAAAAGTAGCTTTGTCATTAAAAGTGGCAGCAAGGTATTGAAAAGAAGTCTATTCAGACTACATGTTGGAAAAACTCATGTTGATGGTAAAAAAAAATGGAAACATATAGCATCTGTCATCCACCTTGTTCCAAAGGACATTTGCAGTGTGCAGCATTTGAAGAAACTATCCATTTTCAAGAGTGCTGCCTTGAATCATCTTGAATTTTACTGCACCTGGTCATGATGTTTCACATTTGCCCAATGCACAGGGCCCAGGAAAAAAAGGGAAGGAAAAAAGAAAAAGAAAAAAAACAACCTTCTTGGTTTTAGTTTCTTGCTCTAACACTTCATTAACTTATGAGCTTGGAAGCACAGAGCTTACTGCCAGCCAATTCCCATCTGGTTCCTCAACAAGTTTTGTGAAAGCAGTAAATCCATTATTACTCCTAGAATTGTTTGGCTTTTTTTTCCCCTATTGTCAATCATTTCTATTATTCTTAAGTGAAACATTCCAGCTCAGAGACAACTCCTAGTAGGCAACTTTTGCCCAGACATGACCTCAGAACTGAGCGCTGTCATCACTGAGGAGATGCAAACACTGAAGCTTTCTAACACCAGTATTTCAGAAAGAAACATGCCTCATACATGGGACTGTGGCAAAGATTACATATAAGTCAATGCAGCGACAAGTACTTAAGAAGCCAGTAGCAGTTTCTTTTCTGCCTGAAGGTTCTCACTCATTCTCAGATGCCATAAACATCATCTTCTGCTTCAGTGTAGTTACATGTAATTCTTCTGGAATACAAATATTTCTACTATGGTCAGAGCAAACTCAGTAGTAGCATTAAGTCATTTTTGTAAAAATTCTAGTATATTTTTAAAGCCAAGGGATGCCTCCTGTTGCAGTTTGATCCTGGCAGAAAAATAAGCCAGGATAAGAAAATAAGGGGAACATGATGTTACAGTTCAGCTTTTCCCTTACTGAGCCAAGACTGATAAAGACGTGAAAGTGTCATTTGTGCTATCTGTCTGATATTCAAAAGCAATGCTGACAAACGAATTTGCAAGTCTGCTACCCAGATATTAAATAGTCTGTATAGCATGGAAAAGTCTTGTCACAAAGATCTTTACTTGCTGATCACTCCGTTCAGCTTCTTCCTCCTCCAGCTGTTTGTCAGAAATTGAAACTGTGGCTATCAAATCCAGAATGATGTCTGAAGGCAAACTGGACAGGTTTATGAGCAAAGACTAATGAAAAGGTTAGCAAGCTGCACTGAGGACAGCTGGAAGGGTTCACCCTGGAGACAAAAACTTGAATGTGCAAACTATCTTTTTGCCAATATTGAATGTTAAAAACATAGGATGAAGAAATTTGCAAAAGTGGAAAGAAATAGTTGTGTCCAGATTTCACTGAAATAATTTCTCTTTCTCATGAATACCAATGGACCCCCGTCAGTCCTTGAGTAATAATAGCATCAGTGTTTCTTACGAGCTGAAATAAAGGGTAAGGACAGAATGAGGAATCTAACAAATAGAAAAGCATTTGCTAAGATACTACTGTACAAAATTAGTCTCTCTGATTTAAATCAACCTTAATGTTTTACTAAAACATACAAGCTGCTATGCCTTCTTTACTACCTATATGCTGTACAAACACCAGAGAGCTGATAAAAAACCTACTCCCTCTACTTAAATGGCAACTTTTGCCAATTTTGGTCTTAAGCACTGGTTTGGCTCAGCTCAGTTCTCATTGTTTTCCCACAAACCTTTTAATCAACCACCGATACCTCCTTTTTTTGTTAGGCTATGCCCCATCTGCAGAGGAGTGACATTCCTCTTCCCTGAGAGCAGTGATGAGGACACCACATTAGGTCCTGTCCCTGCAGATTGACTTTCTTTCAGTGCTTTTTTCATTCCATTTCTGGATGTATTCATGGCAATGCCACATTGCCAGAGCTGTAGGTGAATACCATCTTCGATTGAACTTTTGGATTCTCACAGCAGTCAACAGCTTTCTAGAAAACTTACACTGATTATCATTTGCCACTTACTGACCATCAATTTCCCTTAAAGCAGAAGGCTTGCTCTTAAAACTAATGCCAAAAACCTGATTTAAAATCAAGTAGAAAAATAATAACTGTCATCATGCTCAGTTTTATTTTATTCAATACAAGGACTAAATCCAAGCTGGCAATTACGTTGCTGCTGTTAAATAGCCATGATGTTATTTATGGCAAAAAATAAAAGACCCTCTGGAAGCAGAAGATTTATGAAAAATGCATAAAAAAATTTAAAAGAACATTTAAAATATAAAAATATAACTATGGAATGGGTTCAAAGAGTGCTAAAAGAAACTTGAATTTGCCTGTAGAATGAGATACTTGAGGCAATAGGTGGGAAAAGGTTAAACTGAACCATGAAAGAAACAAGAGAACATGGAGGAGGTATATAACCAAATGAGAAAGACATTTGTGAAATGTTCTTATCATTTAGTATACTAAAAACAACAATGAACTTTAGCCAGCTTAAGAATTCTCTATTTACATCAGAGATCAAGGGTAGCAGTACCATTGGTTTCAGAGATCTGACATGAATAATTACTTATCTCCATATATGCTTTATCTGTCAGAGTTTTCACTTGATAGCTGCTGTTGTATAAAGTGAAGAAAGATCATTGCTATGAGGTTTATAGTATTTAGAATGACAAAAAAACCCCAACAAATTCCTAGTCAACCATATAATTTCTTTATTCTGGTAAACTTTGTTTCCCGTGTTAAGATATATATAATTGCAAAAAAATAGGTAGAGAAATTAATTTGGCTGATGTTTTTTAATTTATGAATGCATCATTTGCTTTAATACTTCTAACACAAGTTCTGGAAAAAGAAATTTTGGTGTGTATCACCTGCTTGTCCTTCTGGGAAAATGAAATTTTATTTTAATACTGTGTATGTTTCATTTTTATACTTTTAGTCATCATCATATAGGGCCAAGATGACAACAGCGAACATAGCCAACCAGCTGCCAGTAGATAGACAGGATTAATCAACAGATAGAAGCGCCTGCAGCAGACAAATCAGAAAATACAGTTTCTCTCTATTGACTGTGTCCTGTGTCCTGACGGATCAACCCACAATACTTTTCAGTCTGAAACAGATATGAAGACAAAACAATATTTCTGACAAATTGCTCAAAGAGAATATAACATGGAGTCAGTGTTATACCGGATTCAGAAGGATCCACAACACATGGTCCACATATCCTCCCCTGGAATTAAACTGTTTTGTATTTTAAATAGGTTTGGACCAACAGAACGTGATTTTTTTTAGATAAATACCTGCTTACTGTGGTTCTAGTGTTTCTTGTTCACTACAGTAATGTTTAAAGCCAGATTTGTTGTAGTGTCAAGCCACAAAGACATTCAGGTGAGGTGTCATGACATATACATTTCTCCAGAATTAAATTTTCTCACATTTACAGGTTTGTGCTCTTCTACATTTTCTGGAGTTCTCTATCCCTATTCTATTACAAAATTTTATTGAGCTTCGTTTGTCCAAACAAGGTATTATAAGATAACCAACAGTAGAGTAGCCATTCAATACTTCAAGGTCGTCTTTAGGTTAGGTTACAAGTGGCTAACGAGTTCCATTCACCAAAATGCTGGACTGTGGGACTTCCATTACTCTTTAGAAACCCTCTAGCTTAATGTAATTGCTGCAGATTCTGAGGTGGAAAGAAACTTGTATAAACATTTTAACTAGCTTCCAAAAGTTGGCTTGCTTCCTCAGTTGGTGTCTTGCACAGCTACATGTGTTATACACTTGTCTGGTGAACAAGCTTCGTTAAGTTCCACATCCCATACTTCATCTACTGTATTACATGCGTTAACAGTTCTGTAACGCTCTGCATATTTTATTTGGCAATGTTCTAAGTTTAGATTATGTTATACATTAAAATTCTGCAAGCCAGAATGAGGCTTTATAAAAATTCACTCAAGATTTTTGTAGTGGTCATATGTGTCTCAAATATGGGACCTCAACTATTCAAATTATATGGACATCTTTGAAAATTACCCTTTTTTAATATGTTTACTTACAGCTCAGAAGGACGTCTATACTGATTTGTGTTTTCAGTACTGTCTTGAATAGGATGTTGCATTTATTTAGGAGTGACACCTAAGCATTTGCCACTTCCCACAGCTTTGTGAGTTCTGGGGCCACATACTAGGGAGGTGTTTGTTTTGTTTATTATGTGGCAGGAAATAGAAAAGGGAGAACAAACTAGCACTTTCTTGAAATGCCACTAAATGCCATACACTCTTTCCTGAATTGTTGGAGGAAATGCTCCAGATATAAGAGACAACCAACGGCTCATCAGAACAAGTTGCCTGGCCCCTTCTCTGTCACTATTCTTCCAAGGAAACCTCTCAGAGATTAGAAGGCCTGATGAATTTCTCTGAGTTGCTCCCTTTCTTTGACATGTTTTCACAGCCCCTCCTTAGTGAGGAGATATCTGATGTCACCTGACAAAACATGCCAAGTGTCAAGTGTGTCAGTTTCAATAATGTCAAGCCACCATTTGTAAATTAGGTCCTCTACTGGACCTGCTGCAAAGGTTGTCTCCTGAAGCATGTTTGCCTCCTTTTCTGCATGACCAAATTGAGTGACTTTACCTTTAGATCAGGTGGCAGCCATACCATGAAAGCCTCCACTGGGGTACTAGAAGCTTCCCAAGCTAACAAGGGCTGATTAAAGGGGTGGTTTGATTTGCCCAAAGTTCAGGACTGGAACTCCACACGTGCAGTGCAGCTTTTGTATCTGGGCACACAGAGGCTAGTTTAATCTACATATATAAATCAAATACACAACTAGAGTTTTCTACAAATTAAAATGCTGTCTCCTTGAAATCAGAGGGAGTTTTGTCTTTGTCTTTAAAGAATATTTAGAATGAAATCTTGGCCCATAGTACTTTGTTACAGGCTTAAACACATGCTTAAAGTATTTTTTTTGAGTCAAAGCCACACATTAGGTACACAAAGAATGTTTTAAACCACAGTTAATATGGTTTTACTGATCGGCTTATATACAAATAAAATAAATTTAAGTACTATTCGTTTTAATCCTTTAATGGCTTAATCTTTATGGAAGGTATAAAGAAATTAACAGGAGAGTTTCACAACAACACGAGATTTAAATTTTAACAAGTCAGACATTAGACAACAACTGACTTATGCTGCGGACCTGTGCATACACATAATTATTCTGATTCCTTTTTTAAGAACATTTATGTGTTAATTTTCAGCTATTAAATATCTTAAGTTATTAAACATTACAAAACAGAAACATATACATAAGTTAAATTTCAAGGGACAGATCCACACAGCTCAATACTGGCACATAATATTATATTATTTCTGAAAACAACATACTTAGTACAACATATTAAAAAGGTAACTAATTGTTAATATATTAAGTTGCTTCATAGCTGAAATATAAGTTAGAGAAAACAAAATGACTCAACATATAAATGAACGTTAAGGGGACACACACAGATGTCCTCAGGGGAAGTAGAAACACTTTCCTTAGTGGAGGTATTTGGTTTCCAAACAAACTTGAGCTCATTTATAATACCTTTTCTTCCTGGTATTTGCAAAGAGCAGAAAATCAGAAATACCAGTTCCTAGCCCTAGAAACTTTGCCTTCCAACTTTTAAAATTGATTAAAATCTTCTGGCAAACTCATGATGTATTTAACCATTGACTTATCCAGATAGCAAATACCTGGCCTCCCAGTTTGTTAACTAATTGGCAGGTCAAATCAACTGCCAGAATTAAGAATGTTTAATACTCAAGGCTGCAAATCCAGCTTGTCCATACTAGTGATAATAATCTCCTTATGTAACACCTACCTCGATATTTCAGCAGTAATGGTTGAACTGCCTCATTTATGTATCGACTGTTTCAGAAAATGTGCCCTAACATGTCCCTAGGCACATATACAAAATGCAATAACTTGCACAGAAATAATGCCCTACAGTGTAATAATATACGTGCATAGGAAAAAATGTATGGTATGTAAAAATAATTCAAATAGTAAAATGGATACCGATGCAGACAATTTTTCACATAAGGGTTTATACACCAGAGATCTACTTACCTAGTGCTACTAAGAATTCAGAATACACCCTTCAGGGAACATCTAAAGACAGCAGATCCTAAATCAGATCAACTGAAAACAGTTCTTTCCCACTTCTGTTTTCCACGCATGCTTGTCAAGAAGTTATGTGACACACTAGCAGGGAATAATCCATAGAGCCTAATGTTTTGCCTATGCAGATATGTGATATACGCAGAGTGATCAGTGGAGTAATTTTTCCACATAGAAATATTTTGCTGGTTGTCAATTTTTATTTCTTATACCATTCCTTATCTTCCATGTTTTCTTCACAAAATGGCTTAGAAATTTTGTATTGTTCACTCCAGTGACATCCATCTTACTACAATGAGATCCAAGAGAATCATTTTGTTTTCTTAATAAAAAAGCCCTAAATAATCTGACATCACTTACTACATATGCTGTTACAAATTCACATCACAACTCTATTTTCTTTAGAATGTTCAAGAATGTTCCTTAGAATTCCAAAGAATGTTTCCCATATTTTACAGTTACCTTTTCCACTAATGTAAAAGGAAAAAATAAATTTGTTTAATGCCATCAATATCAGGGAAAAATTGAAATATTTGCATTTCTGGAAAAAATTTAGAATCACTACAAAGGGAAAACTGAAATTGCAGCACTGCATTTTCAATCCACAGTAGCCTTTGAGATTCAGGCATCCTAGCAATGCTGACCCAGCAGTTAAAATTAAAAACATCTCTTTCGGCTATCATGGGGTTTGGTGGTGTTGCCACTTTCAGAGTAGAAGCATAAGGCACCAAGACAGGTTACCGTACCATCACTGCAAGAGTATAAGGTTTCCTTTCAGACATATAGCATTCATGCAATAATATAAATTAAATTAAAGCCACATTCATTCCCGCTTCCCACTAAAAGAAGTCTTTTTACACTTTCTACCTGTCATGTGTTTACATTTTCATTTTATCAATCACTAGTGAGTTATGGCCCATGCCCTCTCCTTTTAATACTGTAGATGTTACGGCAGAAAACTCAGTCCTGTTTCTTGATCTCTCAATATTTTTTTAAAGAATTCTCACTAAATTCTATATACCTTGGAAAGTTATGTCAAACTCTTATTTGTACAGATAAATGGGACTATCAGATAAAGATCTGTGTCACACAAGTGACTTCAATTCTATTTCAATTTCTAAAGGCATTTTCACAGAAGCCCTCAAGTTTTATACCTATGTTTCAGAAAAGTTATGCTTTTTCCCTTCTTATGCTTTTATGTTATTGACTTGAATAATAAAGTTTCAAGGCAAAGCAAGAAAATGTAAGTTAAAAAACAATAATTTTTAAAAATACAAAAGAGAAGTTCTGAGTAGATTGATAGAGATAGTTAACTCAATATTATATAAATGCATGTGATTTATACCATTTAACCCTTATGTTCTTGGGAAAAAAAAATCTGAAGTTCTTTTTTTTTTTTTTTTTTTCTAGTGCAAAGTTTTAATTCTTAACAGCTTAGCTGCTAATCTTCTACTAAAGAGGTATTTCATTCTTCCTCTGCATCTCTAGATTGATTCTACGATTACTAGAACATTAGATTATTCTAACATTACAGACAGCAATTTCAAGTGACCTACCTTTCAACTAGTACTTCATTTCATACCTTGGTAGGGCTTGTAGGTTCTTTGAACCCACAAGGATCAGATGGAAGACTAGAGGGATCAAGAGTGGACAGAGATTTCAGTGTAAGTGATAACTCAACAGAAGTAAACATCTAGAGATTTCCAGAGTAAATAGTGCTTAGGGTGTACTATGGAGTGTCTGCAAATACACTGAATTTCAAACATTTTACAAATTGTGCTAGTATACATCTCTGACTCAAGAGTATTGGCTCTGACCTTTCCAGAGTCACAGTAGTATTTTGGAGATCTGTTTTATAACAAATGAGAATAAAGTCAATACTTGGATGACTGCATTTTTGAATGGGTGACAGGACAACAGGCAACAAGACGCAAACTGGAAATTCCATCTCAACCTGAAGAAAAACTTCTTTACTTTGAGGGTGACAGAGCATTGGAACAGGCTGCCCAGAGAGGTTGTGTAGTCTCCTTCTCTGAAAATATGCAAAACATGCCTGGATGCATTCCTGTCCAACCTGCTCTAGGTGAACCTGCTTTGGCAGGGAGGTTGAACTAGATGATCTATGAAGGTCCCTTCCAAACGGAACCATTCGATGATTCTGTGATTCTGTAAGTGGTTAGAATGTTAGCTTTGAGAAAACAAGAGATTGGTTCCCTGGTCTCAACAGTATTTGAATGAACTGTGCACCCTTGTTTTAACAACAAGTTACTTGAGTCTGCAAAGTCTCCAGCTATTTAACAACAGTAGAGCATTTTAATTGGATTCAAAAAAAACTGTCCCTTCATTGGTCTTGTGTTTGGAATGTGTACATAGTAAAGGCTGTGGGGCATCCTCACTGAAGTGAACAGAACCCTATAAATTTCATATAATGCAATTGATTAATTCAGGGTTTAAAAATTATGAAAATGTGAAAGCTGTCATCTATTTTTTTTATTTCATTAATCCAACCAACCCATATATTTATTTGAAAACAATCAAACATCACATTGGGAGGAAAAAAATAAGGAAAATGTTGTTTTCTAAAACATTGTTTTTCTGACAATTCCATATTTTAAATGAATTCCATATTAAGTGAAAACAAATGAACCCAAAGAACCAGCAACTCCTCACTAGAAATCCCTTTCCATCTCAGTTCTCACCATATTTTCCTTCCTCTAGTTCCCATAATTGTTTTCTCACCATGAACAAAGTCTTACTTCTCAATATAAAAACAGACATTCACACAGAAAAATTGCATCCTTATATTAAAAAAATAATTATAACAACTTTTTCAGATACACTTTCAGACATGTATCATCAGAGAGAAACCTCACAAGGGGCAACAGCAAGCCCAGTTCCCCCCATTTTCTGGTCACCCTTGAAAGGCAGCTTCCTCCATACAGGTGGCTAGATGCCCTCAACATATTGCATCTGTTATCTTTGATGTGCTTAGCACAGACTCCTGTGGAGACATTCTCTTAATTGTGAGTCAGAGAGGCTCTTGGAATCCCGACTGTCTCTTTTACTTTATCTAATGTGACAGGCTCATTTGTCCTAAATACTTCACTTTGCAACCCTCAGAGTCATCCTCTAGCGGTATCCTATAACATGTGTCACTCTTTCCCTACTAATATCCAATTAGGCAGTCATCCATCTTTTGCTATTACCTTCTTTAATCAGAAAGTCATATGCAGAGATGAAGAAGATCTATTTTACCCATCTCCCTGTCAATGCAGATTTATTCCCTAGAGTATATTTTCTAGCGTTATGTTTATTTAACTTAGATAACTACAGATTTTCAAAATAAAGTTCGAGCCAAATAATATGAACAGCTTGGATTACACCATTTGGGAGTTATATGATCAGTAACCAATGCCAAGAGAATCAATAGACAGGAAACGACATTTAAAATGTGAGCAGGGAAATAAATGTGCCTGTTGCTCTACAACCAAATAGAATTAATAAGACTAAATATTAGCTAAATAAATTCTAGTGGAACTCTAGTAGTTCTTTAGAAAAATTGAATCTAATTACTCTTGGCAAGCAAATGGGAGGCAAAACAGAGATGGTCATCAAGGGCCAGACATTTTACTTTATCTATAAATTTGCACCACTAAGTATTTTACCAGGGGTTTTTTTGGTTGGACAGTGTGAAATATCTGAACTTTGCAACAAAAGAGCCCAGCCTTGTCCAGGGAAGATGCATAGGCCCAACCTCAACCTCTCAGTGGTTGTGATCAAATCCAGAAGCCTGTCTACTGAATAGGCAGCTGGTGGCCACTCCCAGTCATGTCAATTAGTGCCAGCTACAATGGTAGTTATTGTGATGTAGTCACTTGCCCACAAGGATTTGGGCTGAGACCACCAAATTTACTTCATGTAAGTCAATGAGCAGTTGTGAGATGACAACAACGTTAGGTCATCACTGGCTCACAGCAACAGCTTTTCATGATCTCCAGATGCCACTGAGGATGTCTTCCCATGCTCTTTCTGATCTATTTTCTCTCATCTTCTGCACACAAGGCATGTATCACTGCACACAAGCAACACAAAAGGGAGAAGCAGCAGCAGGAAATCAGGTCAAATCATCTCGTATTGATGGAGCCCTGTCGATAACGTCCCTATTGGTGCAAGGGAGGCAACAGCTTATTAGAACTGAGAAGAATTGTTGTTCAGAGAAATAAGAAAGAGTAATAGGAGAAAGTAATAAACAAATAGAGGGTAATGACACCAGCTTTCTAAATACCCTGACACAAAGGTGTAGCTACATCAAAGCATAGACATTCACTGGATGAACTCTAGACTGGATTTAGTGATAATTCAGACTGTAAATTAACATGCCAGTTGATGGCATTTCCACTTAGCCTTGCCTATAGAAATAAAAGCCCTAATTAAATAATAAAAATTGATATACTAGAAGTTTAATTAAAAAATCATAGTCACTCCAACACTTTCTACTTAGCTTTTTTTTATAGAAGCAATGAAATAAATATGACATAAACCCCTTAAAGAGAAAAATAGTTTTCTGTTGATGAGTATCAGCAGCTTCACACACTGTCTTCATTTACAATCAGGTCAAGTTGCAAGAAAGTGATGAAAAAGATTTCTTACAAAAGGGAAGAGGCAAAGCCAACAGCTCACGTGTAAGAAACTGTCACTGTCATAACCTCCCTCAGTCCCAGTGAGCACGTCTTATACTAGTAAGTTAAATAACTCAAGTGACTATTCCCAAGCACTAAGACATTATTGCTAAATTGTTAGCACTAACACTGATAGAGTTTTGTTGCAGCCAATGATCCTCTCTCTCAATCATTTTTTAGGCACAGCTCAGGCATTATTAGGGACTCAGAACAGTTAGGGATCCTCTTTGAGGGACCCGGAGAGCAAGTTAATGTGGAAAGGCTGCTCCTTTCAAGTTGGCTACAGAGAACAACCCCAGACATATTTAATTTACTGCAATAGATTTGGCGTCTGGAAACACAGCTCACCCCAGAAAAGGAGAAAGGACATGAAAGTCCCTACTCTTTGTTTCCCCTATATTAAGAAATAATATGGTTAGCAGATATACTGCCATACATGTACTAGTATCGCAGTTTTCCCATGCAGGCTGACCTCGTAGTGAGTGACTGTGTGGAGAGAACATGCACTGTGTAGAGGACTGGCATCACTCTTCCTACCCCACTGCTTTGCTTGCTGCCACTGGCGACCATTTTTGCTGTGAACTGTGAGATATTGTTATGACTTCCAAGAGATTATAAGAATTTGAGGCTGAATTGTTCTTGTTTCAGTCAATAATTATTTTTCTTCACCCTTTCTTCAGGGCTAGATTCTCCATCCTTGTCAGATTTAAGGCTGCTAGTATAGCTGGGAAGAGGAGACTGAGGGGAGACCTTCTCGTTTTCTACAACTCCCTGAAAGGAGGCTGTAGAGAGGTGGGGGTCGGTCTCTTCTCACAGGTCACAGATGACAGGACAAGGGGTAATGGCTTCAAGTTACACCAGGGAAGGTCCAGGTTAGATATTAGGAAATATTTATTTACTGCAAGGGTTGCCAGGCATTGGAATGGGCTACCCAGGGAGGTGGTTGAGGCACCATCCCTGGAGGTATTCAAGAGATGAGTTGACATGGTGCTCAGGGATATGGATTAGTAGTGGATTGGTGTTTTGGGTGTGGTGTGAGGTTTGTGTGGGATTTTTTTGTTCATTTGTGGGTTTGTTTTTGTTTTTTTTTTTTCATTGTTTGGACTAGATGATCTTAAAATCCCTTCCAATCTAGGAGATTCGGTGATTCTGTGATTCTGGCATGGTTTGCATCTCGTAAAGAGATAGCACATATAGTTATCAGGAACTTGAATACCATGATAGCAAAGAAAAATGAGAGTGTTAGGATGACAGACAGCAAATAGAAAATGATGGGTGCTGAGGGCATTCACTGACCATCTGTATATGGCAGAATGGTCATTCTGTGCTGAGGAAATAACAATTAAATCTGAATTATGATGCAAAGCTGGGATGACTTACTGACTTCAGACAGGGGAGGCCACATTTTGGTACTTCATGATAAACTTACCACATCCCTATAACAGTCCCACACTAAAATCACAACTACTTTGAAGCAGAAGAACTTAGAGAATTTTATCTGTGGATTTCATAAAAGTAAAGAGTTATCCTGGTTAATTTTTAAGCTGCACATGCTATTTCCTCTCTTATGTAAAGCCATTAACTGGGTCCTACAAAACAGTACCCTCTTAATCCTCTTCTGAATGGGAGAATTATTTAACAGGCTGCCCATATTCTAGTACTGTTACTTTGTCCTCAGACTTCCCTTTGTCTCTTCGTATCTTCATTGTCAAGTCTCACAGAAATGAACGTAGGTGGTCGAAAGGTATTGATGGTGTCTGCGGTGGAATGAATGTAGACAGGGTGGGAATACAGTTATGATGCCACCAGTGAGTATCAGCATCCTCTGAGCTACCCTGGCTCCCTAGAGCAGTAAAAGAGACTCTAGAGCTGTGACATGAAGAAAGCCTGCAGTGTTGGATCACACACAGCCTGCTTTCGAAAGACAATACCTGTAGACTGAAGGCATTCAGGGCACGCACTACAAGAAGAGCAATCTCAGCTTTTCATGTCTCCCCGTTACTGCTGAAGTTTGGGACCACCTGTGAAAAAATAAGGGAAGAAAGATACCAGAAGGGAATGAGACACAGAAGGCATGCCTGTTAATTTTGGGCAGATAGCTCCAGAGGCAGTTGCAAAATGACATGATGGTATGAGTTCATCGAGGACAGCCTTAACAGTGTATTGACTGCCCTGTTTTGTCAGGGTTTGGCTTTGATATTAAGTAATTGATAAGTTATTGTATGACTTCATGAGAGAAATGTCTTTCTGGGAAAAATGAATAATATTCTGTGAAGCAAAGCAAAACAAAGTATTAACTTCTGAAAAGTTAATATATAGGACATTGCAAAACAAGCAACAAAAATGGCCCAAAAGAAAACCATTTAAATTGATGTGTTCCAATAACTCCTGCAGACTGGCACATCTGTAAGTATTATATCGGTGGCTTTTTTTTTTTCCCCCTAGGAGGCTGAATGGAAGAGCTTTCTTGTTATGTTACACCTGAAACTAAGTTGGGAATAGCAAAAGAGCTGTGCACTGTTATTCATATTGCGTATTGGCTTCTGGGATACAAATCTTTGCATCTTTTATTCTACATGATCCTTTTTGCCATCTGCTTTTTCTGGCACAGGAGCTACATGCTGTCTTGAAGGAATTTCTTACATTTCTTTTGGTCCCTTTCATTCATTCCCTCCTATGTATCAAGGGTCACAGGCTCATAACACTTTTGGGCATTTGATAGACACCTCCCTTCTTCTTCTTCTTTTCCTTTTCTTCTGACATAAAATTGGTCTTTCACTCATTGTGAAGAGGATGCCTTTTACAGATATCCCAAATGAGGCCAGTAGTGAAAATAGGTTAAGAAAGATATTTTTAGTGATTTATCAAATAGAAGAAGATTGGTGAAAAAAATTCTTAAATTTTTTCTGTAAAAATCTTCCCAGAAATAATGAAGTGAAACAAGTGTCATGGTGGCTTTTCTAATAACAATTTAGAGTCAGCAGGGTGAGTGCAGGGGTAATTTTCTCAGCTCCAAATGATGATGGGAGACTGTGGGGTATGCCAAGCATTAAGTGTAAAGTAAATAGAATGTAAATAAGAATGAATATTGCCAAGCTTGTTCTGGTAAATAACTGTTCTTAGCTGATGTGTTTTTTGTGAGGATGTTAAAGCCTCAAAGAAAGCTGCCGACTGACATTGCTAATGACCTAGAAATGCTGCTCTCTGAGTTGACTGGGGAGGGCTACAGAAAGCTGGCCCATGAGCCTACAGAAAATGGGCAGCCTACAGAGAGTACACCACCAGACCACGTTGCTCAAAGCCCCATCCAGCATGGTCTTGTACCCCTCCAGGGATGGGGAAGACACAGTTTCCCTGGGCAACCTCTTCCAGTGTCTCACCACTCTCACAGGAAAGAATTTCCACTTCTGCTTCAAAACCTGTATTAGCAGGATCGAGGGGCTCTTTCTTCAGCACCTGCTACACCTAATTGACAATAATGCAGATAAACATCAGGGCAGGTTCCCATCCCATCCTCCCAGAGCAGAGGTCTGTCTGTGCACATCCTGAGTAGATGTGACCCCAGGAATACACAAGCATGGTTTAAGCTGCTTGAAAACATTTTCAAGGTTATGCTGGGAAACAAAGGATTCCTCTGCCAAGAAAAATCCAAAGCTCTGCAAATAGGGAAGGATGACCAGGCTGCTCTCATTTTGTGAGCCAATTCAAAACTTTACCCTCTGACCCAGCAGCGAACTAGCTCTCTGTCCACCTCAAAATTAAGAAACAGCATGCAAATAATTTGTTTTGGACTCTACGGCTGGAAAGCTAGGGCATTTTGGATTGGATATTTGCATTTTAGGTTTGCTTTACAATTTTATTCATAAAAACCCTGCAGTCCAAATAACTGGTTACTGGATAGCTTGCAAGGACAATTTTAAATTGTCCGTATATTTTATTTGAATGCTTAGGCATGATTTTCAGTAATGTGTTGGTTTATGTTGCTAGAAATTCCAACTGCTTGCACTGCCAAAAGCATGCATTTGTGAATAATTGGGGGTTGCTAATAATATTATCTTCCTCTTTTTCTTCTTTTTTGCTTTTGATTGCCCATGCAAGTTGTACTTGTAAATTGGCAAGATCCAAAGGCGCTTTTATTTGCTCCCTGCTGTCAAGCACTGGGAAGGGGAAGCAGGGAGGATACAGTCATGCAAATAACATCTTTATTTCAAGAAGCACCATGCTTTAATCTGATACCTTAAGTGAGATATTGTTGTATCCAGGCCCATTTTATTTGAACCTCAAGGAGCACCTGGGATATTCAGTATCTTTGATCCTTGTCCAACACTGTTCTGTGCTCTAGGTACATTTCAGACCCTCTTTGCCTCAGGCCATGCAAGATGGCCATTGTCACAAGGTTCTCATGCACATCCTAGCACAGATGGCACACAGTCCTCCACAGCACCATCAAATACAAGGCTATTTATCTCAGATATTCCATTGGTTTCCTTCACAGTCTGTTGTTACCTCTCTGGCCTTGAGCCATATTCTGTCATTCCCCAAGTCCTGCACATTTTTTTAAATACCCCAAGCTGCTTATAGTCCCAAAGATTAAAATGCACATGTCTTTTCCCTTTTCTCCTCTGGCTGAAGTGCATAGCTCTTCTCATAACCTCAATGGCAGTAAAGACGGAGACTCACACATGCAAAACTAAACTCATGAGATATCTTCTAATCACATCAAAGATAAGGGTGAGGGCAGTGTGGTAGGACAATAAAGGAGCTCTTATAACAATTTCGTTCTAAAAAAGTCTAAAACTTTGCCTAAAAGAATTTATATTATTGGTGAAAAAAACCAAAGGACTATTGGTAATGGCACATGCTGTGTAACTCTACATTAACAGTGGCTACAGCCACTGGGATGGGCTATAAAACACACATGAAATATTCATGTGTGCCCAGGAAGAGCTGAACTGCTGAGGAAATTCACCTTTCTTTATAGCAACTTTTCCCCATTACAGGTCTTACCCCATGCCTCTATGTTTGAGTCTGTTCCAGTTTTTTAAGATACCACTGCTCCCTCGTGCTTATGATTTCCATGCTGAGTTATCTGTCAGCAAGTGTAAGGGCAGACTGCAGCTAATGAGAAATTGCTGGAACGGGAAAGATGTTTTGTTTATCCACAGGCTCATAATGGCTTTTAGCCATCACCAGCACTGTGGGGTCCGGAGAGTTGGTTCAGGCTGGCGATGGCTTTCATAAGTGAATCTCAAAGCTCGGTGTGAAAGCAAATGAGTTGGCAAAATTCGGTGGCAAGGTATTACAGGTTGTAACCAGTCAATCAGTCAGACTTTGACAGGAGTTGAACACTCAGATGACTAGGCTTCTTCTGCAAAAGAACCAACAAATTTCAGAAACAATTACCCCAAAATCAGAAATATTAAACCAGGAGTGAGAAACTTGATTGAGTGTCTCCTACTATTTCAGCAGGTAATACAGAACTCAGCCCTACTCTGTTTAAATGGGCCACTGTCATAACGGTGTCTACAGTGATAGAAAAGATTTAACGAATGTTAAACTATCGTTGTAAAGAATGTGGTGGTTTGACCCTGGATGAATGCCATGTGCCCACCAAAGCCCTCCTCAACAGAACAGGGGAGAGAAAATAAAATGAAAGTCTTGTGGGTCGAGATAAAGACAAGGAGAGATCATTCAGCAAATGCCATCACAGGCAAAAGAGGCTGGGCTTGGGGAAATTTAATTTATTACAGATCAAATCAGAGTAGGATAATAATAAAATAAAAACTAAATCTCAAAACATCTTACCCTCACCCCTCTTTTCTTCCTGAGCTTACCTTGAGTCCTGAATACTCTACCCCTTCTCCCTGAGTGGTGCAGGGGGATGGGGAATGGGGGTTGCAGTGAGTTCATCACATGTGGTCTCTGCCACTCCTTCCTCCTCAGGGGGAGTGCTCCAGGGCTCCTCAATTCTTCCTCTGCTCCATCTTGGGGATGCCTCACACCAGAGACAGTCCTCCATTAACTTCTCCAACATGAGTCCTTCCCACAGGCTGTAGTTCCACAGGGTGCAGCCCTTCAGAAACTGACTGCTCCAGTGTGAGTTCTCCACAGGGTCACAAATCCTGCCAGCAAACCTGCTCCAGCTTGAGGTCTTCTCTCTACAGGTCCAGAGATCCTTCTAGGAGCCTCCTCCAGCACGGGGTTTCCCACAGGGTCACAGCCTCCTTCAGGCATCCACCTGCTCCTGCATAGAGTCCTCCACAGGCTGCAGGTGGAGATCTGCTCCACCATGGACCTCCACAGGCATCAGGGGGATAGCCTACCTCACCATGGTCTTCACCCTGGGTTGCAAGGGAATCTCTGCTCTGGTGCCTGGAGCACCTCCTCCCCCTCCTTTCTCACTGACCTTGGTATCTGCAGAGTTGTTTTTCTCACATATTCTCACTCCTCTCTCCAGCTGAAGTTAGTGTTGTCAGCAATTCTTTTTCCCTTCTTAAATATGTTACCACAGAAGTGCCACCACCCTCATAGAGTGGTTTGGCCTTGGCCAGTGGTGAGTCCATTGGCCAAGGCTGTATCAGGCATTAGGAGCTTTTCACAGAAGCCACCCCTGTACCACCTCCCCCCCTTTATCCTCCCCCATCCCCACTACTAGAGCCTTGCCACACAAACTCAATACAAAGAGAACATTAGATGAAAACTAGGAATTAGGGCAGATTTGTTTAAAAAAAACACAGCTCATGGTGTGGGAAATGAGAAAGGGTATTTGAGCTTTGCAACTGTATAAGCAAATATGTACCTCTGCATACCTGAATTGCTGGCAATAGGCTGGTTGATATAGTCATAAACACTTATATTTATACATATTTTGATTTTATAGCTATCAGAGTTTTATGTGTCTATTTGTGTTATGTTAGTGACCAGCACTCCTCCGGGGCATATAACCTAACCTACAGGGGTTTCTTCATAATAGTTCAATAAAAGAAACCTTATAGATTTTATGGTAATGTTGTAATTCAAATATTAGATAGTTTAGTAAAGATGTTCTAAAGGAAAGGAATTGCTCAAGAGGTTTATCTACACAGTAGAACCATTATCTCTGAACTGACAGTGGCATTTTTTTTAAACCTTGTGAGGGAATTTATCTTACAGACTATTAGTAGTATTTGCCTTATAGCACATACAGCTACCTCTCCATAGGTTGCATGTCTATTCATTTCCTTTGGAGTGTCACAAAACTAGTAGACATTTTATAGGCATAGGAACTTACAGACCTCTGTTCTGCTGAATTTATCAGATGTTGCTTCATGCACATCTAGGATCTCTGCGAACTTCATGGGTTTGCTCAGAAGTGAAGAAAGGAGCAAGGCTGCTTTCATGGCTGTGCAACTAGCCACAAATCTTGCAACTGCATCTGGTCCAGCTGATCCCAGATATCATAGGGAATGCTGCAATGTCCAGAACTGAAGTCTTAATACCTGTAAACCATGTATTTTAATACATTTCAGTATTCTTCAGTCAAGCTGACAGTGAAACCGGAAAACTGACTAGCAGGAAATATGAAAAGGACAGTGATAGTAGGAAGGTAAATAGAGACATACAGATTTTTCTGTTCCTTTTCCAACTATTTTTGCAGAAGTTATAAACTCTTTTTCTTTTTGCTCTTGGTGTGGGTTAATATATTTAGAATCACATCAGATTTCCCTTGTTCGTCTTTCAGTCTCGCATACCTCCCTTCCTTCATTCAAATCTATGGTTATTCACTGTTTTCAAGTATAACCCATACCTCAGAAAACTCTGAAAATTAACTCTCAATAATCTTATTTAGCCAGAAGCAAAGGGAATCAGAGTCTGTGACAGGGGAAAGGCTGTGTAAGTAAAAGAAGCATGTTTCAGGGAGTAAAAGATGCAAAAGGAAGACTTTTATGGGACAAATGTTGTTGTATTATCCCCCACTAACCCACATAATAAAACATGGGGGAGCTTCTTTTAACAGATGACCTGTGGGTTCTATGCACACAAAAGTATGAGTTTTTTTCATTACTACACTGAAATTTAAATCCCTTCTTTCTCTATTTTGTTGTGTTACTCCCTGAACTAAATAAATTCCATCTCCCCTTCTCTTATCCACTCCCTGGTCTTGCAAGCAGATGTTCCTCTGCAGCAATTGTGGCTCCACTGAAATGGATGCAGCTCTGCTTAGTAAGTGGAAAGATCTGTATAGACAGATCTTCTTATTGCAGGTCTGAAGCCTACATGCTTTGTCTGCTACAAAAATAAAAGAAAAGGATGTAGTTATGCAAGAAATATACACTCACATGGGATGCTGAAGATAGAGATTCAGCCCCCATCTTTTGGTTGGAAGATGCAATTATTTTGCAATAAGCTCATTCTCTCAGTTCTTAGCACAGAAATGGAATCATCATCTCCTTTGTAATTCTTTCTTTTATCCATCTTATTTGGGGGGCGATAACATAGCAAGGATGCTACGAATCAGCAAGGATGGAATTCTACTTTTGAGATAGTTATCTTAGTTCTTTTTAGTAAGGAGGAAGAAACAGCCCTTCTAGTCAGCAATTCATCTTATCTTAATAAGACACCTAAACTAGTTATACCATTAGTACCCAAAAGCACCCATTTTTCTATATTACTATTAAGGTAACCTAAGCTGACTAGCATGATAGTAGAAAACTGTACAGTATATATCTGGATTTGACCACACTAGTTCCAGTCCCCTTGTATATTTCTGTGGTTAGAGTGAACAAACTAGAAAACAGACCTCAAAACTTGACACCATTTTGTTCCCAACTGCAACCAGAAATTTACAAAACAGGAGTAAACAATCTCTCCTGAGCATTTCAAATGTCTTACTATATCTTCTAGGCCTGATAACAATAAAGTTGTGTGGAGTCTTGGGCTTTTGTTCAGTCAGTGTTATCTTCCAAGAGGCCTACACACTTTTCTGCTTCTTCAGCACAATTCAGGTCTTTAGTCAAAACTCCTGCTCAAAACAAGGTCAGCTATAAGGTCAGACTATGTTGCTGAATCATGAATTACCGAGACCAAGATTCTTTAATCAAATCCCCACATCCCCCTTTCCACTTCATAGAAAATAGTCCATTATCTTAAAAACAGATAGTTACATGTCTGGAGTTCATTATCTTCATTTTATGAGTCTTGAAAAATGTGAGATTAGCTTTTTCTTCTATTGTCTTGAAACATGGATTTTATTTTTTTTTTTCATTTTAGATATTCTTGGAGTCAGGGATTACAATACCAGAGATTAGGAAAAAAATTTTCACTGAAAGGGTTATCAGGCATTGGAATGGCTTGCCCAGGGTGATGGTTGAGGCACCATCCCTGGAGGTGTTCAAAAGACAGGTTGACATGGTGCTGGGGGACATGGTTTATACTGATGGTGTTGGTGTTGCATTTTGTTTGTTGTGTGGGTGTTTATTTTTGTCAGATTTAGGTTGATGGTCACACAAGATGATCTTGAAGGTCCCTTCCAATCTAGAAGCTATGATTCTGTGATTCTATGATTTTCAGAGAATCCTCTTACAGTGTGAGACTAAGGTAACAGCACTAGAATTACTTCATGAAGTACATCACTACTGACAATTTCCTTTATGTCTGACCAGGTAGACTGAAGAAAGTTATTTTTAATTGGTCAAATTTTTCCTGAGGCATTTTTATGTATCTTATGGGTGCTTCAAACATTCTCTCACAAAAGCTCTAGTGACACAGCCAGCACTATTAAGCACACATATAAAATTATAATGGAAAAATACCAAATAACTTATCCACAGGCATGGATAGGAAAAATAATCTGAGCAAATTCTCAATGTGTTTCCTTTAACAGCCTCAGTGGAAACTCTAGTCCTTCCTTTTTGCCCACAGTTTGGAGACCTCTCTGAAAGACATAAACAGGAACTAACAATAACACGCACATACCCTTGTAAGGAGGACCCCATATAATCTCTTTAGGGCCTGATTGTTCCCAAGTGTTGCTGGCAATTGGGTAGTGTTGTGACATTGGTCACTAAAGGGTATAAAGGACAAAGACACGATTTCTGACTTCAAGTTTCTGAGTCACAAACCATGGTATGGCAGAGGTAATCTGTGGGCAAATGTCACTGTGTGCTTGCCCTTGCTGAAGTCTTCCCCATAAGCTTCCAAGAGATGGGAGTCTGGGACCAACTGACCTTTGGTTTGAGCTGACATCCCTTTTCTACCTCTCACTCCCTGCAAACCTTTCAGATAACATCTTTCCTTCTGCATGATATTTTTTGGACAGTGAAAGGAATCTACAAAATTCTCCCACTTCCCACTGACCCAGAGTGGGAGACCATGTGTGGCAAAAAATAACCCCCAGGAATCCAAGTGGAGTTTAAGACTTTGTCTTAAAATAAAAGACTCCTTAACCTGAACGTTACAGATCATCCTCTTCACAGCTCCCCTTCACAGAGAGATTAGAGTTTAATGGCTATGAGATAGCTATATATAGAAGCACTGCTTTTAAGAAAAAAAACCCTGTCATCTACTGCTCCATCTAATAAAGACAAGATATTCTGCAACTCTTCACATCAAAAGACACAGCCTGATGTTTCCTATGAGTCACTAGTCAATGAATTATGTAGCTAGCTTTCTCTTAAGCATGTAATTTGATCTCCAGGCATGAGCAACAGTTTTTGTATTTCAATCAGTAAACAATTGCTCTTTAAAAACATTCCAACTGATGTTTATTTGTACAATCTGTCCTTCAGCAGAGCCTTAGTTTGATGAAGTAAAAGATGTAACTCTAATAGCAAAGTGTCTAAAAACTGACAAAACATTACATTTGATCATGTGTGATGAGTGCACTGAGGAAATATGTAGTTTGGAAAGCTGATACAGCATCTCATTGAAATGACTGTGTCTTAAACATTGCTTCTTTCTGAACTAACCCGTTGCTATCACTGCAGTGAGAGTTTTCTTTTTTAAATTACAGGGATCAGGTTTCCAATAAAAAACATGAGTAATGCATACTCATGAACAAAAGAAAAATGAAACATTTTTCTTCAGCCTTAAGTTAAAAGTGGTTACTGTGGATACCTCTTTCCCTTGGGAAAAATACACTGGGGTCCTTTATTTCATTAGAGATGTCAAACATGGAATCAATATCGGCGCTGAGACCTTGACTGGTGGGCAGCCTGGGTGGGCACTCTTAGAGTAAGCAAACAAGATGTTCGTTCTTGATTAGAACAACTTTGTTGCAATTAGGTAAGCTACAAAATAAAACAAAACCAAAAAAAAATAACTTGGAAGATCAAACTGTAGCTGAAAACTTGACTGCAGTTGTGCAACCCTAAAGGTAACTGTAGAGCCAGACACTTTTGGGCATCGATTTTTCAGACAGCAAAAGACATGAGTTTCCCACTTATCCTCCCAGTGGACTAACATTGTCCATTATAACATGGGAATTTACATACACAATAGAAATTTCTTATAATTTGTGTGGTAAGTAATTTTTCCAGTTGTCTTCACAGAGCTGCACATCACTTTGGAGAATTCACACCAACCAAAGGTATATGCTATTGCAGCAGAGCATTTTAGACACTTTCTGCATAAAACAGGACCTAAGGATTGCTCTGGTCAGCAAGGTATCTCAAAGCAAACTATTTCAAAGCACCATGCCCTTCTGCAGATTTAGTTCCGTAAGTATAAATCATTCTAAGTCCCTGGCTCTTGATAAAGGCTAAAAAAAAGTGTCCCCATCTCCATCTTCCATAATGAGAAAATACATTTTTTGCTAACACTGCTGCTTTTTCTCCCAGTTCATGTTCATTTGACTGACTAAAACTGGAAGGAGCATCCCTGGTTTTGTGCAAATATGGCAACAATGTTCATTTTGGTAGTTTTTTTTGTAATTTTATCTCCTTGCTTATGGCTTTGTATATTATTATAATAGCTATTTCCAGCGACAGAACAGGGGTAAATTTAGTATGTCTATATCTTGTTCTGGATGTCTACACTACAGTACATTACCAACACCCTTATATGTCATAGCTCCTTTAGTGCCACAGTCTTACAGACAAATCACCACTATGACCAGAGACCTTATGGATACAGCTGTGCAATTTTGACAAGTCTCTAAATCACGAACTAGATTCTGATACACAGTGAGAAATATTTCATCCCCTAAAAAGTTCCTTTATGGTCAATTGAACAACTCATGAAAAAAAAAAAAAAGTTACCCAGACTCCATATTTATTTGTCAGCTACCTGTTCATCTTGTTTTCATGTTGTCCCATCTTTATGTTTATTCTTATCTCTAATATAGACGTCTTTTTCTTTTCATGAGACCTTTCTTCCAAAGTCATGATACCTCAATAAAATAATAAAGTTTTCTCACTGATTACTACGGATGGGTTTTCAGGATTTTTAATTCTTTGTGCCAGGCTGTTCTTTGAGACTTGTATAGTGCAAGAAACCCTTAAAGGAGCCACAGGACTCAGAAGCAAATTTCTTCTGTCAGCTGAGGAACACAAACCAAAGTTTGTAGAAAAAAGGGTCCCGTTCTCCCTCAGACCTTTAATAATTCTTTAAAAAAATATAATAATAATTAAGTGAAGAAAGTTTACAATAGACAGAGACTAGTCAAATGGATGTGGATGTAGCTCAAACACACAGTAACTCTATAAATAAGTAATCAAGGAAGAAGAAATACATTGCCTTTCATCTCTAAATTGCTTTTTCAAATCCTGACCCAGTGTCTAAAATGTTAATTTGAGCCTATGACATCTACTCTGTGGCCAATGTGAAGTGAATTCCTGGTCTCTGGCCAGTGTCTAATGGACAGGTGGCAACTACCCAAGAAAAGATGACAACTACAATTGGCACCCTGGTGGGGAGTCAGGGCAGTGGGACAAAGACTGAATAGGTCAAAAGAAAAAGTGATCTCTTCACCCCCTCCAGACAGTTCAGCCAAAGCAGGCCTGAAACAAATGGGCAAAGCACCGTGGGGGAAGATTGTATTATGATTGTCCTGCCATCCTTTTTCTTTGTGAATAAAACAGGAGAGTTGTTTTTCCAAGGCTGTCAGTCTCACACCTTTCACAATTTGAGAAATAAAGAGAGAAATGTTGCTCTGTCCCCCCTCACCAGGTCTCCCTGCTGTGACAGTGAGTGTTGCCAGTCACACACTTGAGCTCTAGATCAAAACCAGGTGGCACAGCAAACTGTATTTAAACTTTGACCCTCAGTTCCACTCTGTTGCACAGCTTTTGCTCGAAAAAAAGAAAAAAAGAAAAAGGGAAAACAAAAAAAAAAAGGTTTTGTTAGCAACAAATGCTTTTCACTTGCCAAAGAACTCATTAAGTAGATATTCTACCCCAACCTCAAATATTTCTGTAGTGTGACCCTCCTCCCAGAGCACCAATTGTAAAAGGAATTCAATAATGAATTTGTCTTCCAGATTCCAATATTGCATTTTCTTTCTTCTTTCCTTTTAGACCAACAACAGGAAAAAAAAAATCATAAAGAACAAGGAAAAAGAAATTGATAAATCTGTCTAGCTACTATGAGGAAACAAAATGACTGCTGTGCAATGTCACAGCTAGTAATGCCTCAGATTCAACTGAAACAGCATTGAAAAATAGCCAAACAGGAACCTTTCATGTCTGACTTCATAGGTCACACACCCCATGCTACGTGTTCTTTCTGTGAA
Source organism: Scolopax mira (assembly GCA_004320125.1). Lineage (NCBI taxonomy): Eukaryota > Metazoa > Chordata > Aves > Charadriiformes > Scolopacidae > Scolopax > Scolopax mira. The sequence goes on along the minus strand of BJBW01007421.1, from coordinate 21,831 downwards.
TCTCTCAGCTAAGTACTTCCAGCTAAAGTAGTTCAAATACACAGAAGGAGAAAAATCAACAAAGAAAAGACACAATGAGCAGTCTGGAAATGCCACTTAGCTAGTGCATTGTAACAGGCAGCACTGGATTACTAGGAGCATGGCAAACAACTCATTGCAATTTGAGAGTTTGTCTTACGACCAGAGTACATCTCAGATTTATCATTCTAGTTTCAAATGGGCTATCAGATATGTACATGATCAGAGCACAGTCGATGTTCAGAAGATCCCCAGACTCTGCATTTCCAGCAAAATGATACTTTGAAGTAGCTTGATCGCAACTAGAGGCCATGAAAAAGCACAAGACACTGGAAAATATATTCAATGAAAGGAACTGTCTCAAGAATCTATTCTAAAACATAGAAAAAAGAGGCATGGAAACTGGAAAGACTGCCTATCTTCCTCTGCTAAAATAACAGCAGCTGCTCAATTGGACACTATTTCCATTGAAAAAAAAATATTTTTATATATACACACTCTATCTACCACACCTAGAATCACTGCTAGTGAAATGGAGTAAGGAAGAATATTTTCCTGTATTCTGCATGTGTGTGCATGCCTGTATACAGTTACACCTCCAAAACTGCAAAAATGACACCATAGGAATAATCAGCCCTAAAAAGCTTTGTGATAGTTGGGACTTTGAAGGTTTTCTGCACTCACTGAGGATTACTTCTTTTAAAACAGATGACAACAGAAAAGCATTTCAAGTTGACAAAGAGATTCAGAAAAAAAGCAAAGGCTCTGATTTCATATTATTTTTGCACAGTTTAATCAGTTAGGTTGTTGGTAGACTTCTTTCTAATGTTTTGCATTTAACTGATTTCTGACATCTTTCTGGCTAAGAGGAAAGCATAGGAAAATGCCAGCCTGTAACTTTACAACAAGGATCAAGCAGAAATTCTGATATAAAAAGTCCCCAGGCCGAGTCCCTGTTTAGACTGTAAATCCAAGTAACTCCATCACTTCAGGGAACTTGCTTATCCATGACACTAGTGTAAAAACTATCAGAATCTAGGCCACAAATTCTATTTGCTACAGTTGAAAGGCTGACCCAAGCACATGGGATTTAAAAATGGTATCACTTCAGCAAAGCAGTGAAGAGCTCAGAACAATTCGTCCATATCGGTGCCTTTATTGTGGTTCTAATTTTTTTTATTCTTCGTTGCAGTGCATCTGGTCATGTCTTTTTCATATTACCAGCATAGTTGATGCTGGTTTACCTCCGCCTTGTTTACCCTACTTGTTCTCCCATGTTCAATTATACACCAGTCTCTGGCTCATTTGTACATGACTAGCACTACATTCCTAGGTAACAACATGTCTTAATAATTTTTTGCTCAGTAGCGTATATAGAAATCAATCATTCTCTGCTTTACTTCTCCCTAGTTACATTTCCATTTTTCAGCCTGGTTTTCTGAGGAAATAAGGATTGCTTGATTCTGCTTGTCAGTCTGTTGCCCCCTCACCCCCCCCTGAATTATTTCCCTCGCCCAAAGGACAGGCAGACAGACCCACAGAGCAGCAGGGAGCAGACCCTTAGCACCAGGTGACCCACCACAAACACCATTGCTTGCTCAAGGGAGGGTACCACAGGGAAAAGAAGAGTAATTGTGAAGTTGGCAGTGTGCATTTAACAGAATTAGGGCACAAATCCATAGGAAACCAGGTTTCATTAGTTCCTCTCTTCAGGAACTACGCGTTTTACAGCTTCAAATCTTTATAAACATATGTTGCCCAGAACCATACCATTCTGCCCCACTTGAGAAATCAAAACCCTGTTCTCCCCGCTTTTATGAGCAATCTTCTCTTTTTACAACACAAGCACTGCAAATGCATTCCTGTACAATTTCTGTAAATAACCTGATCATTAAAGAACTTTTCTTTATTAAAAAGTGAATATAGCAGATTTTTCTTGTTCATGCTCTTGGCCTATTTTACAAGCACAGCTCAAGTAATCCTACTTTTCAGTTTCCACATCAGCACTGATTTGCAACTGAGAACATTATTTTTCAAAAGGAAGGATCAGATATTCTGAGAAATTCCAGACTGTAAGTTCCTATCTCCAAAGATCTGAGTGAAGTTGAGCTGCATTACAAAGTATTTGTATTACAAAGAGAAAGATATCAGGCCTTCCTTTTTATTGAGACACCTCTAGAATTCATTTTTTTTTCTTTTAAGTAGCTGCTGGTGCACATGAAGACACAGCACTGGTTGTGTCCCAGCTCCAGGTATGAGCATCTCTTTTTCCTCTCAGAGCTGTTGCTTGCTTTTAAAATCTTTCAAGCAGTTTTCCAGTCCTTCTCAGCCCTGAGCCTTGGATACTTGAATAAATGCTGGATAGCAACTGATTTTTTTTGGTGAGGCTACCAATTTGTAGTTAATCAGTCCCCTAAAAACCTCTTCCTTCTCTTGATCACTTTATTCCTGTTACTGTTTTCCCTACTCTTGGGCTATATAACTTTCTAGATGAAGATTTAAAATTCACACATCTCAATTGCCCTAAGTTGATGTACACAAAGATTATAAAACTTTCAAGCAGTAACCATATATTGCCACCAAAAATTTTGATTTTATTAAAGCAAATCAGAAGTTACATGATGTGCCATTTGACACCGTTGAAAACCTTTCCTGTAACTCAAGTGTCGTTGTCAACTATGAAATTTCTGGTACATGAAGCAGCCTCATATTAACTGAATAAATCCGTTCAACCCACTCTTCTCTCTGAAATGGCACAGAGAAGCAAAACAAATTTTATGGCTCTATTTAGTTATTTACTCCACTAGTCTATACTGCCAAGAAGCCAGACATAGGTTTAAAAGGGGCAAGGTTAGTTTTCTTGTGCAGAAATGTGAGAATTTTACTACTTTTTTAGGGCTGGAAGGTTATATTTCAGAATATAGAAGATGTAGGAATTAGTATTATCTTTATGGTTGACATATGTGAGTTTTCTGTTACAGGTATCTATCTATATCTAAATATATCTTATCAGAAATGCACTGGTTTTGTTTTCAGTTACAACTACACTCAAAAACATCTGTCATATTGATGATGTTGTTACAAAGTCTTCAAAGACTCTTGGGATCCAGACCTAAACAAAATTAATTTGAGGATAGCTAGAGAGAGGGAATATAAAGAAACATGACATTCATTATAAAGAGTAGTATGCTCCATGTTTTTCTTGTTGTGTTTTGGGAAAAGGATGCGGAAGCTGATGTCAGTATAATATTCCTGATAGCACAATGTAACTGTGGCAGGTGAGCAATACCATTTTTGAGACTCTTTGAACTTTTTAATAGACACTAGTGAAAGTTCTGCCTATTTACTAGAGAATAGCTAATAACTCACTAGTTTGGAAATCAGTCTGGGGCTGGAAATATTCTGTTTTCTGCATCCACAAGTGTTTCCACATCACCTACATGGGGATTACCCTGAGGAACAAAAGTGCCTCATCAAGAGGATTCCTAATAAGGTGTCTTTGAAAGAGCACACATGACCTAGCAATGCCCAAACTATGCATCTCTAGCTTGGATTTCAATCTGTGGGGATAAGTTTGTACCACCCCCTGAATTACTCACCAGCCCAGAGGAAAGTGGTCTGCATGATCACTTTAATGTAGCATTTGGAACACTGTTTATTACCGTAAGCATTTATCTGTTTTATGACTTATGTAAACTAGTGGTTTTGACAAATGAGTAAATTTGACGCAAGCTTGCAGAAAAAAATACCAAATCAACCTTCAAATTGTCTCATTAAGGAAAGTATTTATATTCTGGGAAATGCTCCTTATTTTTCCTTAGTAGAGGCTTTCCATCATATCTCTTAGCAATTTTGTCATTAATATGCTCACTAATACATTAATGGAAGTCTATTGTTCACTGTGTTTCATCTTTTCATATTAATTCTGTATTGTATCATTTGTATTCACTTTGGTGAACACTCCTTTTGATCTGCATCTTATCACATTAATGATTTTGCTACAAACAACATTGTATTATGAGACTTCAATATTCTGTTAGCATATTTAAATGCTAATAATTCAAAGTTGATCAAACCACATGACAAAAAGAAGGTCAATAAATGAGCAGTCATAATACAGGGTTGGCAAAGCTATTTAAAAAATATGGAACTCATTAATGACCATTGTATCAGATACTTTTAAAGATGAATAATGACATAAGAATCTAGAAGTAGATAGTTAATTAACTATTAGTGCATAATTTGTGACTAAATGTATTTCCAACCACAAAGTATTAAATAGGTAGGGAAAGTGACACCACTTTTTTGCTCTCGTATTTATTTTCATCTATATCACTTTCACAATCTTGGTTCTTTTTTTTTTTCATGGAGTACCTGTATTAGTTCTGCTCTCTGAGGATATGTTGTCCATATTTTTCAGTCTGTTCCTCACATTCACATTTCTCCTATTGCACATCTTTTCATTTCAAACACAGGCTCAATTCTGTGGGTTTCTGTGGTAAATGTCCAAAATCCAGAAAGCTGATGTGAATTTGAAGCTAGGCAAAAAGAGCTACTGTAGAAAGTACTACAGTAAATCTGTAAATTGTTAGAAATTATATTATAATGGTCACTTTATAATATCTCCTCTATCATCTTCTTTTTTTTAATGTAGTATCAGATAAATGCAAGCCAAAGAGACCATGCTTCAACTGGGACTATTTAAATGTGGGCAGGTAAGGATTCTGAAAGTCTGCTTTATCCTGAGGATGAGCTTTTAAATTCTACTTTATTTTATCTCTTTCAATGCAATCTCTATGCAGATTTTGAAGTAAAGGTTTAGTAGGGAATTGAACAGTGGAGCATTAATCGTTGTTCCAATTACACAGCACACAAACATGCCCTGGAGTTTTGGTAAGTAAATAAGTGGAGAAAAAGAAATAATGTTATTTCTTAAGAGAGTTAAAAGAGAGCTACAACCTTTCCAGAATTCAAAGACTAATAAATGTTTCTGATGGGAAAACAAGGTGGGTTTTTTGGTCATTAGATTCACATCTTCTCAGTTCAGAATTGTCTTCTCAGAGACAATTTGTGTTTGTTCTAAGGTAAGAGTGTTTGCAGCCAGGCCTCTGAACCTGCAAGCTGTTTCGTGCAGCTTGACCTTTCCATCCACACCCAGCCCTCCTGACTCCAGCAGCTGCTCTCTCTGGGGTCAGAGGCTGCAGCAGCTTGTGAGACGATAATCGTTATCATGCAGGAGATTCAGGAGTAGATAAAAAGCACAACAAATCCACAGGTGTGAAATCACCACTGGTTGGGCGGATCTTCAGAAACAGAGGCGCTGCCAGCTCTGGTGCGTACTTTCCTACAGTTCCAACTGAAGTTTCAACCTTGGAATTGGCACTGACTATAAATGGTTACAGAGGTATGACTTCTGCAAGGGAAAAAATTACCTTAGCTCAAAAATAAAAGAAAACTTTTCTGGAAGCATTTCTGAACATGTTAAAAATGCTGCAGAATTTTCCATACTCTGTTTCACACATTCCATAATATGAAAGAAAACCTGACTATTCCTCCTAAGGCTGTTCCAGTCCAACACAATATTATGAAATAGTACTTCATAAATAGAAACTACTTTTGGGTGAGTAGACTCAAAATACAGGGGTACTGGAAGACAGTATTTTGAAGTTCCATAATTCCACTCTTTTCACCCTTACATCTACATCCATCCAAAGGTATCCATCAGATATAAGGCTGCTGATTTCAGTGTCAGGCACACTGATCATGAGCTTCCTTCTGTCTTTCACCTCTTATTTGGTCTCAGGAGGTTAATTTGATATCTGTCCGCCCTACACTATTAGGTAATCATTTTATTTTCCAACAAATATATTTGTATTTTGCTTGGTGCTTGCTCACCTGTTCTGGAGAGAACTTCATCATCATCATCCATGAAACAGCTCATCAGTCTCTAAGCCGTTGTTTAACATTCTTCTGCTGCAATGGCTTCAAAACAAACAAACAAAGAAGCACCTTTAGCAGCAGGTACACAGGGGTTGTAGTTAAACTCCTGGCTGCTAGGGTGACTGATTTTGTCTCACCAAATGTGTCCAGAAAGGTGAATGGAGCCTGTGTAACATATTTAAATTGGCTTTAAACTGCCTTTAGCTTGGACACCCATTCCATCCGTATCCCATTTTTATCCTTTCTCATCTATATTAGAAGTGCTTGGGGAACAGGTTTCTAGACAGTGCTGTCATTTAAATTACGGGGAGGGGACGGGGAGAGAAAACTAAACAAACCCAAAACTCAATAAACCAATTTGAAATCTTTCCTGAGGTGTCAGGAATCCTAATCTATCCAGCCCACTGAGATTTATGAGTTGTTGCACACAAGCAGGACCTGCTACTCTCACTTCAACAAAAAGTCCTGCAGATGTAATGGCCTTCTAGTAAAATGAATACATATCTAACCTTGCTACAGTCTTGTAACCCACTGCTGCTGAGCAGAGCATTTTTTTGGCCTTATTTTTTTTCATGGAAGAATAATGCCTGAAAGTGTTCTAAAAATTATCATGAGTTGTCCCAGTTCTTCCTCAGCAGCGCTGGGAAATAAATTACTCCTAATGTCATGACAAACCACAGTAGGACATACAAACACAACTTTGCATCCTGCTTTCCAGAAGATTTTATGGAGAGCCTGCAGGCTGAATCATGAGCACTTTTTCTTTTCTTTCCTTTCCTTGCCTTACCTTTTTGTCAAATGCCATAATGCTTTTACTGTTGGGAACAAATGTACAAACATGCAAGAAAATGAAATCAAGGATTAAAATTTCACTCAAGCCATTCCCAAATATATTTTCTTTTGACAACTCACTTCATTTATTCCTATTGCTTATTCAGTCACCTCATTTCAGTTTTGAATGCATTTTCAGCTTAATGGGATACTAAATGTTTCTGCTTGCATGTTTTTTTGTACCTTTCCAAAGATTTAATTGAACTCCCATTTTTGGTACCACACATTTGCCATGTTTCTTGCATAGCACGACCATTTTAAAGCTGTCCAATCAGGCTTCCTTTTTTACTTGAATTTAATTCCTACTGTTGGTCCTGGCCTTGCTTTGGTCCTTCTTTACTCTTTGAAGTTACTCATTTCAGGACATTTAAAATTCATACAATTAACTTCCTCAAGGAACTTAGATGATTGGTTATTATTAGGCTTTTCTTTTTTTTTTTTTTTTTTGTCTTCAGAAAACCCATGCAAGTAGTCCAGCCCCATCTATTTGTATAATCTATCGAGCTGGGTGATCTATTTATGACATAATGGAAAAACAGGCAAGAGTGATGGGGGCTCTGTGCTTGGCAGTAGCTCTTTCGATCAATATTCCAGCCACGAACAAACTGTCAAAAATTAAGGATGCACAGAACTGTATTATTTTATCATGGGTTAGGTTATTTTCAAAGGAATCTGGGGGACTTAGAGGCCCAGCTCTCATTAAATTCTAATGGGAACTGGGAGTCAAACTCTATTGAGCTGCCTTCAGAAAAATCACAGCTGCGGTGAATAATTTTATGAGGTCACCCAATCAAAATAAATTCCATCATGATCTCTACACACAGTTAAACAATTTCTTGAGTTTAATTCTTCTCTTTCAAAAGGATTAAGAAAACCCAAATAAATTGTATTTACATTTTTGTAGGATTTGAAAAAATGTTTTCCTAGCAATAACCTGGTTTCTTTTTTCCTTTTAGAGGCAAATTATTTTTCATGTCATACTTTGTCTTCATTGTGCCATAATCTCATGAGAAAGTGATGAAAAATGCAGCTACTGATACAGGGGTTAGCACTTGCAGGGGGTAAGAAGATGTGCAGTACATATTCTGAGATTTTTACATTCTACAGGTAAACCTGGCAAAACAAAATGTGATCAAATTTAGTGTTAGATTAAACAGCAGGGATTTCTTCATATCACCCACCAAGTTTTTCTTCAATAATGTATTCATATATTTAATTTTGTGCAAATTTCTGCCAGAGCCCTGACTACATGCTGGGCTTCTGTATAATTTGAATGGTGACATAAGGAAACCAGGAACAGCAAATTGTCATGAAATGGAGCACTTCCCCTGCCCTTGCAGCTGTCCTGTGAGTGATTGTCATCAAGGTGGACTGCCATGCTCCCTCAGGGTTGGTGTTAATGCATTTTCTCACATAGGCAGGAGCATTTTTTGCCAGTTTCTTCCTCTTACCTCATAACTCATAACCTCATACAGGAAAATATTACACAAATTTTACACGAAATTCAAATCTTCACTCTTGTCAAAAGGTTACTTTTACACTGAACATGGGTAAATTTATAAATTATCTACCGGGGTGGGGGGGGGAGAGGTGATTCTACCTTTCTGGGACATGCTTTTTTTATAAGGTAAGCAAACTGCTCATTCAGCCTAACCTGAAGGACCCTCTTTGTGTCTCATCCTTGCAAATACAGAATTCAGCAAATCTGCAGGATAGAACTGCAAATCCAAGTTGACTGATGAATGCTGTGATGTTCTAGCTGAAATCATGTGTCACTTGAGTTGATCCACCTTGTACTACCAAATAACCCTTTCAGGAAAAAAACTGAGTGTGTTTGCAGGTCCACAGTCCTGCATCCTCCTTCATGCAATGTCATAAAATCTTCATTTTCTTAAAATAAGTGACTTGCCTGTGAACCGGACTGTGCAGTTGAGATTTGTCTCCTGTCATTTCCTTTATCTGACATCAAGGTATGTAAAACTGAAAAAAGAAAATCAATGAGAAGCTGAGGACCTTAATTACCAGTAAGGGTTGATTAATAACAGTCTCTATTTCCTTTCTCTTTTCCCCTTCTCCAAACATTCAATGGTGGTACCAGATACAGTAATTAGAAAACTCAGCGCAAGTGAGGCAATTTTCTTTTACAATGAAACCTTTGCTTTTACTGCTCCATGAAAGTAAGACAAGGTCTATTAAAATGACATTAAAAGATGAGCTGCTGGACTGAATTAGAAAATAGGGTTTAGACAGTCCAAAGAAGAAAGTAGGGAACGAGATATAATTAAAATGTTGATATGATGAATAAGGACACAGAAAAATCAAATTAATAGCTTTTTAGTCAGACTAAGTTTTCCTCCAGTCCTTTCAATTTTCTGCCAGTTCAAAAGTATTCAGTAAATATATAAATATATTTCTAGACATGTAGCTATGCACATATGCATACATGCACAGGCCCACACACACATATGTCCTCAGCTGATGTGAAACAGCCCTTTTTCTAACATCTTTTTCCTGTGATAAAATAATGGCTACTGTTTAGTTAACTATACTAACAGTTTAGTTAAAAACTTGCATACAATCCTTCACTCAGAAATCAGGTTTCTCAGAAAATGACTTTATATGATGTTAATACAGCCAGCAGTATTTGGTATCCCCTGCATGACTACTCAATGGTCTTGTTAGATTTCACTTTTATTATTAACAATAGATCCACAATTGTCTTAATTTTATCACAATACATTTGTTTTCTTACAAGTGAATGTTTGTGCAGCTGATGATCTCATTACAACCAATACCAAAAAAACTCGCAGCAATAAAGACATCTGAGATCCAGAAAAAATACACAGGGAAAAAAAAAAGAGTTTTTAACCACTTAAAAATTTCCTTTTGTTCTTTTTTTTTCCTTCCACTCAGAGCATTTTTAAAGGTTACTGGAGCTTCTGTTGTTTTCACACAGTCTTTGAAACTCCAGAGTACCTTCCATCGGCACCTACAAGGAGAGCCATACATTTTCAATCTGTTGAAAATAATTGTGTGGAAAAACCCATTCTGTTGCTTCCAGACACAATCCAATCAGTGTAATGGTTTTGGGGAAAGAGGGAACTATATTCACATTTCATTCATGTAAAGAATAAGATAATAGAAGACTTTCATGGTAGCTGAGCACCCTGCAGGTACTGCAGTTTGCTGCAGTGTACGCAAGGCCTCGTTGGGTTCATTGCGTAAGGAAAAATCCCTCTTAAATTGTACTCTTCCCCCAGGCTTCAAATATATATTTCTTTAAATGGACTGAAGCAGGAACTGGGGGGATTTTGCACCCTAGCACAACTTTCACTTTTGAATGGCAGCTCTGCTGTTCCGGGAGAACTTGCTATAGTTCTTGTCTTTCTTTAATGAGGTAAAATTGACCCAAACAGCAGATATCAGGACCCTCGCCCACCAAATCTAGAACATTACTTCCCAATCAGAGAAAGAAAAGCCTTAAAACAAAAACAACCAAGGAAATTAACATCTTGAGTTTTGGTCAGGTTTTTTGGGGTTTTGGGTTTTTTTTTTGGTATTCTCTGGTCCTGTTACCTCTGTGTGGGTTTTGACTTTTCAGTTTTAATTGAAATTCAGTAAAAGCGGAGTTCAAACGCTGGGTGGATGTCAGCCAGTGCACTGCCTACGCAGTTTGACAAAGAAGAATGTTCCTTTGCTTTTTATAGTGTCCCATTGTTCCCGGTTTCCTTTTTTATTTTCTTCTCCTGTAGTGGGAAAGGTAGCTGCCACTTGCGTGTTCAGACGCTGTACCCACCACAGTCCCTCCTCCCCAAACCACATTCCTCCCGAGCTGAGGCTGCTCACCTTCCCTCTGCGCACAGATGCAACTGATTTGAGAAAGAATGCGTTAACAAAGACATATCATTAAATTAAAAAGAAGAGGGGGTGGGGGCGGGGGGGGAAGGTAGAGCTCTAGACATTCCAACGTGTTCGAGAAGTGCGTTTTGAACAGTGGTGACTAGAACTTGCCCTAATTTGACCTGTTTGACCTTACATGTGTTAACTGATTGATTTTAATTCAAGAGATGCTAATGCTTAACTGATACGTAATCTATATACACGTATAAACGAGCAACAGAACAAGCATGCAGGAGAAAAAGAGTTCTTGAGGAAAAGCCTTGCATGGTTCAATATTACTAAGAGGTGTGAAAGACTTCTTCTTAGCAAGAAGCTAAAATGCAGTTCTTGTACTTCATTTTAAACTGTCCAGTCTCATATTTTCCATTAGTTCTGGACAGCAATCAAGATAGATTATAGATATGGTGTATCTGCAAAGCACAGAAATATTGACTACAGAAATAAAGATTTGTATTATATATTTGCTTTATTAATGTAATGTTGTCACTGGCACAGTTTATATTAGTCTTCATCAAACCTTTCTAGAAAAATAAAGTTTGTGGTACAAATGCAAGTGCAATATGGGATTTGTAGGTCTGGGATTGGCAGTCAGCAATCATGCCTGTTCACATACCTGTGTGATATGGTCCAGATTAACACATATTTGTGATTTCATGTGGCCCCAGTGAGTTCACTTAAAGCCTTCTCGTGAAGAGGAAAATTCCTGCATGATTTGGCAGAGCTCACAAGCTCACTCACCCCTCCTAAAACCCAAAATATACTGAAAGAAACCAGAGAAATATTTATGTTGTATGTAATTCTTGTGCATATATGTGACATGTTACTAGTTCATTAAATCTGTTTAATTCATAGAATGCTTATAATTTTTGGTATGCTCGTTTTACAGAGGTAATTTGAATTAAGTTTGGTTTATTGCATTGGATACATTTTTGTGGAGGCTAGGTGCTAACTATGCAGTTGAATTTAGAATGGTAAACACAAAATTTCACACTGAGGATGAATAATTCAGTTTTTAAGTCGCTAGCAAGATAAGAATAAGTGGATTGCTGTCAAATGATCTTTATCTTATTTGTCAAGATAAAGCACAGTCCCAAAGCCATAAACAGATTGTAAAGGAGACATTTCCTTCTGACCCTTTCTTTCACACTTTCAAAGATCTTTGCAAAGCTGTCCAACTAAATTACAGCACTTTTTTTTTTTCTCTTTAAAAACTGGTACTTTTAAGACAAGAAAATCTTTAGTTTATGCATCAATATCTAGAAAGGCTTTACATGTGCTTCCTCTTAAAATTGTATATAATTAATACATGGATACATCTGCATGACCCAACATCTATTTTACAACCTATTGAAAACAAAGCTACAACAACAAAACAGCTGCATATTTTCACATTTCTCACATATAAAGCTCCTGCCAGTTTAGCCTACCCTTTAGATTTATTATCTGTTTAAGGTTGTGTAGCTTTATCTGTGACCATAGCTACTACACTATTGTTCTCATTAATGGCAAAAAGGGGGGGGAGGGGGGGGAGAAAGGCTTCACTCTGCTTCACTCTTTTCAGTCCCCCTTTAATTCCCAAAAGTTCCTCTTCCAGAAGTGACATCCTGTTGAAATATAGGGCCATCAGCCTCTTCTTCCTCTCTACATATCCTTTAAGCAGTGCCCCAGAGGAAAAAAAAAAAGGAGTATTCTGACCAAATTGGGAACACATTTCCAAGGTGAAAGTAGCTCCCACCAGCAACAACTTTGGACTCAGACCAGGACCTGAGCTCACATAAATCAGCATAAAATGTCTTTGAAACTGCAATAATTTGCACTGCAGAAGATTTGGCCCTCAGACCAGAAGCTCAGCGCGAAAGAATTTATATCTCCCTTCTTAATTATGCCAGACAAATGGTGTGTTGCTTTAATAAGCAGCAAAAAACAGCTTCCAGAAGCAACCTGCATTTAGTGAGATGAAGTTCTCCACACACACTGCCAGTACCATAGTACCATCTGACTAACTTTTCCTTTTCTTTTTTTTTCTTTTTTTTTTTTTTTGAGCAATTTGTTCTTAATCATATATTTAAATCTAACTGTAAAGACTTAGCAGGTTCTAGTTGCTGTTTTCTGCTAAAGCTGTGTTAGGACAATATGATCCTTCAGGCAAAAATAAAGTCAGCTGAAATCAATCAAAACCAACCTAGACAGTATTTAGATTTAAGACCCCTCACAACTTTTTTTCACTTTGCCATAAATCTATTGTTTCATTCACTTAAGATTGCATGCATTTTAAGGAATACTCTTCAATTTCCCCATTCCAAGTTTCCTTAAAAACCTGAAATTGGGAACTTCTCCGAAAACCATATTTCTCCTGTAAAGTCTCATATAGGCAAAGCATATTAGAATAAGCAATTATTTTCTGAATGAAAAAAATTATTTAAGAGTCTAATACTAAATTTACACAGGGACTTTGTCAGCTATCTACAGTTTTATGCAATATTGTCCAACATGTAATATATGTAATGTCCTGAACTGTGGTGCAGTCCCTTAACACCTCAGTATCTGCCTATTAACTTGCAGAGACACTTCATTTTTCACTGCTGTAGATGTGTTTCTTCTGTGCTTTTATCACTCTCACAGGTGCTGCTCAGGGTACCTTCAGGAGGATGTTGAACTACCTTCATTGACCCTCATTGGGGTCCAAGGCAGTCACCCTCACAAAGAATATCTGACTGGACAGGCCTCCCAAAGAGAGACCCAAGGATGAGGCCACAAAGTAACTAAGAAGAAGAAGGACCAAGAGGGAACACAGGCCATGTCCCCACAGGGTGGAGACACCTGTGGAGTGTGATAGCACTTACCCATTGCCAGGCACAGTCTTTCCAGCCTCTTATTTTTCATTTGAAGGTCTGACATTATCCACAATACTGAGAGGCCTATTTCCGTCCTCTTAGGACTTTCTTACCCTCTAAGGTAGCTGCTGGCCAAAGTCATTGTTTCCTGTGAATGCAATCTTTAGACACCAAGTGTTTTGCATTTTACAGGAAAATTGAATCTGACAAAATTCATAATCAAGAATCTTTGCCATGACTCAGGAAAACCTAGATTTGCTATGGTAACGTGAGACAAGCCTTCACACATCTTACCTCTGAGTGACTACTGATCCCCTCTCTCAACCTTCAACCAAAGAGTCACCAGTCAAAGAGGATAACTAAAAATTCCCGTTACTTAACTGGTCCTCAGTGTTTGACTTTGAGGGTTTTTTTAAGAAAAAAATTGTGCAGCATTATCTAATACAAGGTGGGGTTTGTACATTTCTCAGGGAAAAATGTTGCATTATCACAGTCCTGTTTTTCTCATGGAAGTAATATATGTAGCAAAACAACTATGACAGAGGAGCAAAATCAAAATGTCTCATTGTTTCTCAATATTTTCCATGTTTCTATTTAAATAATAAAATGGCTGAATCAGTACATCTTTTAGTGAATTTAATGAATTATCATGTGCATAAAAGAGGTGCACATATCTCTGTACTTACTGTTTCTGAGAGATAATCACTTATCATTGGATTACAAGTTCCTTTGGGGTTTGTGAGAGGGATGTAAATGAATTTTCTTGGTATTCAGCAACTTAAACAGCATATAAAATTACATCTGTCTTTCCCATTGCAGTCTAGTCCCTGAAGAGGGGGGTACATTTAGGAAGAAGTCACCCTAAATTTGTTGCCTCACCCATCTGATAGTCCCTAGATATACTGATTTTCCATTCTTCCCACTTACCTGTTGTGAAATATGTCCAAGTCCCAGCAGGGTGCATAAGATAAGCACCAGTGAGTGGCTGGGGCCAGAAATAAGGGTCTGCTGAGACAGCTGTAGGAGACCCAACAGCCTGCTCTACAGACCACAGAGGAGCAAAAAGACGAGCAACACAAACTCTGAAATTGAGCGCCACCTGTTAGAATAACCAAATGCACTTGATGGTGACTTGTGTTTCTGCAAGAGTGAAATTCAAATGCTGGCTTGTCTGGAAGAGTTCTGAACATTGTGTCAATTAAGGCATAGGAGAGTTTATTGTGCCTAATTAATGCATTAATTAATATTGTGCCTGTGCTTAGAAACATGAACCTAGAGTGGAAAACAGGAATACTTCATAAGAGAGGAGGGAAACATTCTACTGGAAGATGTGAGATTTTGAAATGTACAGGTTTCAAAGAGCTATTTTTGCCTAAAAGAAAACAGTGAAAAACATTACATTTGGGTGGATTCTACTTATTCATTTCTTCTCCTTACTTTGTACTAGTTGGGCTATTTACATGAAAACATCATCTTTGTTCCTTAAGAGTTCATCTGCTGCTCGTTCCCTGCCTGAAGTCAAAATAATGCTATGTTTGTGAGATTTTAATCACCTCTACTGCAAACAATTATGAAATTATAAACAGAAGATTATGACTTCAAGTGGAAACTAAGTGGCAGGAGCTGATGAACTCTTAAAAGCAAAGATCCTGTTATCATGTAAATGCTTCCAGTAATGAAGAAAATGAAGCAAAAATCATGTAAAAAATCTAAATATGAGCATCTGAATCATAGACAGCAGTGGCTCTTTCAGACAGGATAGTGGTAGTTGAAATGATTTCATAATAAACTTGCAAAGCCATGCTACCGATTATTATTTCATTACATATCCATTTTTGCATCTGTAATATTTTTCTTTTTCATTAGCTGAATCTGAAACAATCGTCTTCAAGGATACCAACAGAAGAAGCCAGGCAGCCTACATGTGCCATTCCCTGCCCAGAAGCAACACAGGTTCTCTCCAAGCCACCCCTTTACCTCAGCTGTGTGTGTTACCAGCAGAGGTAAGGGTTGTCCCCAAGACCTGCTCTTTTATTCCAAGGCAGAATATAAAGAGAAAAACATGTGACACCAGCCTACAATTTGACACCAGCTCTGGGCCCCCCAGTTCAAGGACAGGGAACTACTGGAAAGAGTTCAGCACAGGGCTATGAAGATGATCAAGGGAACGGAACACTCCTTTTATGAGGAAAGGCTGAGAGACCTGGGTCTGTTTAGCCTGGAGAAGAGTGAGAGGGGACCTCATCCATACTTATAAATGCCCAAAGGGTGGGTCTCAAGAGGATGGAGTCAGGCTCTTCTCAATGGTGCTCAGTGACAGGACAAGGCACAACAGACACAAGGTGGAACACAGAAAATTCCATCTCAACACGAGGAAAACTTCTTTACTTTGAGGGTGACAGAGCACTGGAACAGGCTGCCCAGGGAGTTTGTGAAGTCTCCTTCTCTCAAGATATTCAAAACCTGCCTGGATGTGTTTCTGTCCAGTCTGCCTTAGGCAACCCTGCTTTGGCAGGGGGGGTTGGACTGGATGATTTCTGAAGGTTCCTTTTAATCCCTACAGCTCTGTGATCCTGTCGTTTTACCTTCTCAAAGGGTTGCAGCGTTGAACCATCAAGCGCGCTCAGTATTTCACTGCTTTTCCTTTGCAGGGAACGATTGCAAGCCAAGTTCTGCTTAGCATATCTGTGCAGGTTTCGTTGATACCACTCTCTCCTGATTGATTGACATTAGCTTAATAATTCTGGTCAGCCGAGCAACAGCTCTGTTCAGAGAGACCCGCTGTTCTCATGCGGCTTGTGGATTCAGATTGCCCTGAGAATCCCCGGCAAATCCTGACACATCCACTTACAAAGCTGTTGGTTCCCAGTATGCTCTTTGAACGGCGCTCAGCCTCTGGAATAAGTAGCTGGATATTTATGGCTATCACTGAATTATACGTACTGTTTAGGGACCTCTGCACAAGATTCCTCTGAACTCGCTTTGTATAGTTTTATTTCTGGCAGCCAGGCAGGTGGCCTGAAAGACCACTTGCAGAGATTGCAGTCTCTGCTGGAGTAAGAATGGGAGGACACTTACTGCCGGAGACACCTCCAAGGCCACTGAGTCTGCTAAGGATGATTTAGTCCAGCAAAGCTGATTCGCCTGAGGACTGAGGTGCAACCCAGTTTCCTGAGGGCAAAACTGGTCATAGCAAAAGCGAGGTCACTGAGAGAAACCTAAGTTATTATCAGCATTTTTCATAAGCAGATAGTGTTTTTACCAGGGAAGTACTAGTATATGTATAATTCCTGAAAGTTAAAGTTCCTGTAAAGCAGGGTGAAGGTGAGATTAAAGATATGGCAGACATTACTCACAGAGTGAATTTTTATGATGGCATGGTAATCAGATGAGAATATAGGTTTCTCCAGAATTGCACTTTAAGAAAATGGCTGATGTTTAGAAGTTCCACCTAAACATGAGGAGGAACTTCTTTACTGTGAGAGTGGTAAGGTCCTGGAACAGGCTCCCAAAGAGGTGGTGTAGTCTCCTTCTCTGGAGACATTCAAGGCCCACCTGGACAAGTTCCTGTGCAACGTGCTCTAGGTAGACCCGCTCAGGTGAGGGTTGGACTAGATGATCTCCAGAGGTCCCTTCCAACCCCATATGATTCTATGTTTGTTAGATGACAGGATATTTGCTTTGCTAACTGAAGCTTCAGTTACTCTAAACACATAACTGCATGTGATGAGAGCAACAAAGACTACAAAAACAGCTTCCAAATGCTAAAAACAGACATTGAGTGAAAATTGTCACCTCAAAGAACTAGCATAAGATTCAATAAACTTGCTTTGATAATGTTTCCTACTTTGCTTGAAGTCTCATCCTCCAGGAAGAATAAATAAAAAATTCAGTTTTTATTTTCTAAGTAAATTTCTAACTTTGTGTTGCAGAGAAAAATCTCAAATATATTATTCAGGTGCACTTTGAAAATGCCTAAATCAGAAATCTAATAAAATAAAATTACTTCTCAAAATCTGGAAAAGAATGGAGACAAAAAAAAAATGGAAAAGAAGGGAGACATTTATCTCCAAAGTCCACTCCACACATTTTACCAATGTGTGTTCCTAAGAGTGAAAGCTATGGAACTTTGGTCACGTTTATGCAATGATTTGAAGATTTTTGTGGAATTTTACCATACTCTTTCCCACATAAAGCTTTCCTTCAATTTAAGAGATCTTAACTATTCAAACAGAGATCTTCAAATGGCATGTATTTGAAAGCACAAGCAGTTATGTCATATAAAGCTTTAGTTCAGCTATAGAAGCTTGTAGATGTCTGTATCTTATGGTGCTTTCTTGAAGACTATATAACAACAAGAATTTTCATGCCATCAGGTATATCTTATATATTTTATCTGTAGAGCTTCTTTGCAAAACTTGCAGAGCTGAACGAGTAATTTATTCCAGTTTTGGTCATTATCAGGACAATATTTTTTATGTTCTTGTTGCTCAATCTTGCAATTTAATGGTCTCATAGGTTTGGATTGTTTAAGTCAATAGATCATATTAGAAAATCAGCTTTAAAAGAAAAAAGTATCATCTCCTAACCACCATTGCTCAATACAAAAGGCTATTTCTATACCCTCTATACTGAGGGTATAGAAATCAAAAAGTTAAATAAAACGTATTATTCTTTAATAGCATAACCATTCCAAAGTCACCAGCATGAATTTAGGGACCTCACTCTGTGTGAGCCTTTAATTTTACACTTAACAATACTGTGTAGATGCATGCTTTTTCTGTTTAATATAGTGTTAAAGATCAGCAAAATCCCTCCTATACTTCCTGAGATATGGAAGTATAAAACACTCACATTTTACCTTCTGCTAAAGTTTCTCTTCCTAGTGGTCTCTGTAGAAACAATTGAAAGTAGAATATATGTACCCTTTGTATAGAAAAAAATTCATGCTTTCAATCAGTTTCCTATTTAAGATTCTTAATGCGATAACAAATAGACAACTATTTCTAAATGTGCTGACTGTGGCACCTTTGGGTTGCTAGCATTTCCTAACCGTTCTTGGCCTTTTTAACCGACACTGTTTCATTTTCTCTTCTAAGGCCATCCAGTGTACAAGCTGTGTTTTTAATAATTTCACTAGGTTCCCAATACCAGCGTGATGTCTTAATGAAGATCCAAGGAGTACAGAGGCAGCAGGCCAACTGTGCTCAGTTCAGAGCCACTTTGCAAAGTGAGATATACAACAATGGAGATTTTGGGTTGGTTTTTTTTTCTCAGTCTTTGTTGGATGCTATTGCAACCGGCAAATGCTACACTGTAATCCTATAGCAATAGACTTCTATCATTCTCTGCTGCAGGAAACAACCAGTGCCCTGTAACAGACATACTTCTCTATTATTCCTGTTTAGCGTCTCCAGCCAAAATGCAACAACAGCAGTTCATCCTTGGTCAGGTCCCAGTTGGGACTATGTAATTACCATTGTGGTGGATCAGAGGCAATTAATTTTACTCCTCTTGCTTTAAAAAGCAGCAATCAAAGGAGGGGGATGGTGAGGCTTTTAATGTCAGAATACAATCCAACGCAGAGGTTATACAATTAAAATAAGAAAATGTCGAGCGACAGAAAAGTTAAAATAGCACTACCTCAGCTGGCTTTCAGTGGCAGAGTGCTGTGGGGAACAAAGCCAGTTTTTATACTCTCTGAAGATCTATTGCAGGTTTCCAGCAGTTCAGACATTGCTATTACGAAACCAGATTTTTTATTAAAGTCATCACAAATTGCAGTCCTTTCTGCTACAACAGGCTTTATTTCTTGATTGTTCCCATTCAAATCTCATATTAGGAGATGGTGATGTAGCCGTTTTGGATAAGCGTGACTTACCATGGCTATCATTCCTCACAGTGCTTATTTACACAGATCCTCAATAACAACGGCTTCACCCTAAGAAAAAAAAAAAAGCCTTCTGAGCAGCAAGATCAACCTGCAAGAGTTTTATCCAACTTGTTTCCAGGCTCCTATTGCATTTCATTTTCAAAATAAGAAATCAACCACAATAGTAAATCCTGTCTGTCACCACACCCTTCTTTTGTCATATGTATAAGTTCCAAAATAATTTGAACAATATATAAGTTACGACCTTTCAAACACCCACTAAACTTCACACAGTGAAAACATACTGTCCATGAAGAGGAAATAATACACATAGAGGGCATCAGTTGCTTGTGATGCACATTAAGATGGTTAAGTAAGCTGTCAGTGGTAACCATCAAATTTTTGTCTGTCCTCAAAGAATTCCCAGAAGAGGAATATAGCTTCCTTGAAAGACTGTCTACAGGTTGCCTTGTCCTCTTTCAAAAACAACCTCCAGAAAAGAATGTTCTGTATGGCTAAAAGAATGGAACATTTGATAGACATGTTTCAAAGGAAGAGACATTCTAAAATATGTGACAGAAATAGATAAACTACGTTCTAATATCCTTGGAACAATGTACTCCTTAATATGACAGCAAAAGTATATGCTAGTTCTGACCCACTATGCTGCTCTTAAAAAAGAGACTGCAATAAAAATGATGTACATGCTTTGCTAAATGATCCATTTCTATTCAGATAACAAACCTCTCTTAACATCCAAAAATGTTATCTCATCTCTTTTGAAACTGAATGGGCTTGTCAATAGACTCTTGCATGGGTGAATTGACTCAGGCTATTTCAGAGAAGGTTTATGGGGGAAGCTCAGATAAATATATAGAAAATATGAGACAGGATTAGATTTCCTTCTGTCTGCTATATCACAGAGCTAATCCATTTATTTATTTTTTCCTAATTTTTGTTTAAAGGTTTTGGGGTTTGTTTTTCTTGGATGTGGTTTTTAATATCTGAAAGCCTGCCAGATGAAAACTCAAAATACTTATATAAACTATTTCAGGTTTCAGGGTTTTTTAACCTCTAGTGCTGGGAGTCATGTACTTGCCTTACTACCTGACATCACCTAGACAAGGGAAATAACAAAATGCATATTGGCCAGCTATCCTGTGGTGATTCATTTGAAGGCTCTTGCCTCCTCTGTTTTGAAGGCCACAACAAACACA
This sequence comes from Scolopax mira, assembly GCA_004320125.1. Classification (NCBI taxonomy): domain Eukaryota; kingdom Metazoa; phylum Chordata; class Aves; order Charadriiformes; family Scolopacidae; genus Scolopax; species Scolopax mira. The sequence continues at coordinate 1,219 of BJBW01007421.1, read as the reverse complement.
GTAGTAAAATTAGGGTGGCACAGAATTGTCATTGTCTTTCACTTCAGGAAGCCAAGTGCCACACTGGCAACAGGAGAGGAGTTACACTCCACTGTTGCGGTGAGGGGATGTGTTCCCCAGCCAGGACCAGCACAAGGAACAGGATGCCCTCCCCACTCGTAATCTTGTGCCTGTCTGCTCATCTGCTACACAGTCAGGACTTGGGCTATCCCCAATAGATGACACGGCATGTGGGGAAGTTCTTTTCTTAAACCCCAGCAAACAGTGCATCAATGCACAGGCATCAAGACCTCCGAATATCAGGAGTGCTGTGAGAGCAATTGTGCTCTCCATCTTCAGTTTAAGTTATGGGGTGTAATATTACACATGCAATAGAAGTGGAAAGGTTAAGTTGGACTGAAAATCAAGGCCTTAAATTCATTAATGGTACTGCGCTCACTACATCTGTTTCACATTGACATAACTCCACTAGACTTTTTCATTGGAGCATTTTCCTATATATCAGAGCAGAGAGGAACATACACTAAATATGCATTGAGACCCAGGGCCAAAGGTAGGGGGAGGGTTCGGGAGCCACTAAGCATACAGGAAAAACCATCAGAAAGTTCTCCCTGGTATGAATGTCAACTTTTCAATGGTTTGGTCAGAAGAGGACAGGCTGGAGAGATGGGCTCAAGTAAACCTCATGAAGTTCAACAAGAGCAAGTGCAAGGTTCTGCACTTGGGCCGGAACAATCCTTGGTATCAATACAGACTGGGCGACAAGGTGTTAGAAAGCAACCCTGAGGAAAGGGACTTGGGGGTGCTGGTGGACAAGAAGCTGGCCATGAGCAGGCAGTGGGCACTTGCAGCCCAGAAGGCTTATTGCATCCTAGGCTGCATCAAAAGAAGTGTCACCAGCAGGTCCAGAGAAGTGATTCTGCCACTTTCCTCTGCTTTGGTGAGACCTCCCCTGGAGCACTGTGTGCAGGTCTGGAGCCCTCAATATAAGAAGGACATGGACCTGATGGAGTGGGTCCAGAGGAGGGACACAAAAATGCTCAGGGGGTTGGAGCCCCTCTGCTCCGAGGACAGGCTGAGGGAGCTGGGGTTGTTCAGCCTGGAGAAGAGGAGGCTTTGGGGAGAACTAAGAGCGGCCTCCCAGTACCTGAGGGGGCTACAGGAAGGCTGGGGAAACCCTTTTTACAAAGGCCTGCAGTGACAGGACGAGGGGCAATGG
>BJBW01007419.1:17109-35602 GCA_004320125.1 Scolopax mira | reverse complement strand
CAACCTGTTCCAGTGCTCCACCATCCTCATTGGAAAGAATTTATTTCCAAGATCCAATCTAAATCTGCTTTTCTTCATTTTAAACCCATTGCCCCTTGTCCTGTCACTGCAAGCCTTTGTAAACAGGCTCTCCCCAGCCTTCCTGTAGCCCCCTCAGGTACTGGAAGGCCGCTCTTAGGTCTCCCTGGAGGCTCCTCTTCTCCAGGCTGAACAACCCCAGCTCCCTCAGCCTGTCCTCGGAGCAGAGGGGCTCCAACCCCCTGAGCATTTTTGTGGCCCTCCTCTGGACCCGCTTCATCAGGTCCATGACCTTCTTCTATTGAGGGCTCCAGACCTGTGGAGGTCTCACCAGAGCAGTGTCAGAATCACTTCTCTGGACCTGCTGGCAACACTTTTTTTGATGCAGCCCAGGATAATTGTTCCTTAGGGCCTGAAGTGATACAGAAATTGAAACTTTCCATCTTGCCTTTTCTCTAACTCTTCGCCTATGCTGCAGATCTCAGATGGTGGACAGGTGTTGCCTTTGCAAGGGGCCACAAAGATTGAAAATGACACTCTGCTTATGGATCATGATTGCTTACTAGCTCGAAATTACTACACCACCACTTGTTGAAAGAGTTGTGGAAGTGCTCTTTTTCATACCCCAGGCAAAAGTTGCCTTTGGGTTACCTTTGCTTGAAGGTCAGTGGAAGGCTCAGGCTGACTGAGATAGGAAACGTGAGCCTCCAGCCAGCCAGGAACAAGTCGGGAGAGGAGCACCTCCAGCTTGCACAGCTAGAAGTAGAAGAGGGCTTCAGTTGTAGGTCTTCACCAGCAGCAGTTTTCCTTTCAATGAGATATGCTGGCGTAGATCAGATAGATACAAGCTTTTGTTGTGCGTGTTTTCCCACATAATGCTTTGGAGAACCCACTGAAATTCATATGCAAAAGCATACCAGAACCTGTCTGGTAACTGTACTTGCAGGAGCTTTCTGCTGTCCTCCAAAAGGCAGCCTTTTATCTGAGATTTTTCTCCAGGCTGCTGATTACATTTTTTCAGAGCTGCAGTGTTCTTGGTGATGATTGCGTCAGGACCATCAGTTGTTATTTCCAGGTCCTCAATTTTCTTTTCAGCCTCCTGCCGTTTTAATTCCAAACCTTCAAGCTTCCTGTCCATGGAAACCATAGTAGCCTGGATTGGGGCCAACCTTCCAGAAATATGTACTGCAGGCCTTGTAAAGAAGTGAGATAATACTGGGTGGCCAAGGACCACAGCTCTAGACATTGCCAAAACAAAGGCAGGTAAACAGGTAAGCCCTTTTAAGAGGCTGAAAGCTGCGTATGAATATACTGCCAGATCCCTCACTGATCTTCATTTCCTCAAGGGCATGGTAAAATCGGTGCCTGTTCTCCTACAAAAATCATAGGCGGCAGCCTGCTCCCTCCTTCCCAGGGCTCCAGGGAAGGGCACAGCAGGGAGGGTGAGCCTTCTCCTCTGGAACGGTGGTGGAGCAACAGCTGGGGTCAGCTGTAGCCATGGAGGAGACCTCTTTTGCATGTGGAAATGCTGCAACTATTCCAATCAGGGCATGTGTGGTGATATATTTTATTTCTGGATTTCTGCAAAAGAAAAGATTGGCCTTAGTGGCAAGTCGGTATTGAAGCCTTTAGAAAGTTCTTCCCACTCCAGTCAAAGGAAGAACAAGCCTCATCTACAGCTCTTTGCTGTAATAGTTGTCTTGGCCAAAGGCATGAAGAGGCTTGATCCTTGACTTGAGCCCCGCGTGGCACAAGAGCTCTCACGGTGGATACGCTTAGGACAAACCTTTACTTTTACTGAAACGCTTTTCGCTCGCTGGGTGAGGGAAGAGGGAGCTCAGGAAAAAGCTGTGCCAGCAAATAACGTGATTTTGCTGGTACAAATGAGGGCTGTGCTGGGAACACGCTGTCAGTACAGTTTGCTGGGACAGCTGCACCAGCAGAGCTATCCTATTCTGGATACAGCCTTGTCTTCTGTTCCAGTTTGTCACACTGTGATTTATCTTCCTGTCACCTCTGCAAGTCCCCAGGCACCTCTCAGCGTAAAAAGAAATTAAAACACAATACAGATGAGTCTGCTCTGTATTGGAGTCTTGACCTTTAATATATCAGGTTTTCATATTGCAACTTTCCCAGCAAATAGGCTGTCTTACAAGAACTGAGGTTGCTTTAGTGATCTGCAGAGGTCCCACCTCAGCTGTGCTTCAGTTTTATTTGCTTCCACCTGCAAACTCTCCGGCTGCCTGAAATGCCTTTGAGAGGAGATAAGGTTTTCGGATCATAACTGTGAACACCCTTGGTCCAATGAGGAAAAAAAATTATCATCAAAAAATCAGAGAAAACAGCCTGGCAATTCAAGTGTCAGAAAGATTGCTTAATGGTTTCTCCTGTTACACAAGTTTAATTTTGATCAGACTTTGGGGTTTGGTTTTTTTTTTCCTCTTGGTGCTCTCATTACATTTTTCTTCCTTTATTAAAGAAAGCATTTTCATCCTGCTCTGTGCTTTTATGGCAGCATTCCTCCTGAGCACACCCCTACGTCGCTACGTTTGCAGGCAAGCCCCTTAGATCAATAAACCATCTTAGTTAGTTGTTGAGTATACAAGATTTGAATTTTAAAAATCCACAGTCGCACTTACAATACCACAGAGGCCAAAACCTGATGGAATTTTTAAGAGGCATCTGAAGAATTGCTCTGTATTTCAGTCGTAAAGCTTTGCTGGCATTACCTTTTGACCACTGTTTGACTGGCTTTTGGGCTAATGTTTTCCTCTGCGACTCTTGAAGGGGGTGTGGAGTGGTTTTTTGTTTTTTTTTTTTTTCTCCCCCCCCAAGAGACAGACAACTGTGCCTTTAAAGAAACAAAACAACTGTGTCAACAGATGGGATAGAAAATGCTGTGTCTGAAATAGTGCTAGGAATAAACCGTGTTAAAAATAGGTAGTCTTGCCACAACTGTTTCTTCGGCCAATGTGGAAATCCTTCTTTCCTATAGTAGAGCGTTACCGAAACTATACTGAAAACCCTGCTAGAAAACCTGGGAAATTAGTCTATAGAATGTTGCTAGAAGAGTAGCTGCCCTTTTCCTGCCTGATTTACAGCCGTGCTAGTAAAGGAGCAAGGCTAAGAGAGCTGTGCTGCTGCAGGAGAGCTCTGAACAGTTCCTGTGACTGACCCCTGGCCGACAGCACCTCAAACACCGCTCTCGTGGGGATAGATTTTAACGATGTGACCCCTTCTCCACCCCCAGCCAGGACAAAAGGAGGGGGTCAGAATTTTCCTCCCTTTTTTAGAAGCATCGTTTCCCTCCTAGGGATGGAGAGAAATAATTTTCCTGTCCCACAGACCATCTGGGGAGAACCCGCTGCTAACAAGTTGGGTTTGTTGTTGTTTTTTTTTTTAAAAAAAAAGAAAACTCCTGCCCTCTCCAAAACGGGAACACGAGCCGAACTATGCTTAAACGTGCTTGTTAGTAGCAGAATTACAGCTGCAGTTTTAGACATTGCATTTCTGCTTCCCATCTGCTGTCTCGCTTATTTTTGCCGTCTGTCTCCTTGCTTTCAATTGTCTCTTCTGTGTCTCAGTTTATCCAATTTCCAGGGCTGACCAGCCATTTTGGCATTATCACTGTCCTAATGGCTGTAAGGAGAGCAGAGAGAAGCTCTTCGCTAAATGATTGGGGGTTTTTTTTATTATTATTATTATTATTTTCCACAATGCCTCTATGCTTTGTTTCGGTTGGGTTTCTGTTTGTGCTTGGTGCTCCCTGTTGTGTCATCTGGAGAAGAGAAGGGGATGTTTGCATCACGTGGGACAATTTTGCTGGAGCTGTTGGATTTCTGCAAGCGGGTTCTATACTCTACAGCTTCCTGGTGCCTTTGGGGCAGGGAGAGATTGTCATCTCAAACAGGGGCACGGATGAGAGGGTTGACCCCACGCTTGGCTGTCCCTAGCAGCCTGGAGGAGCTGGAGAACAGGTAGAACCTGGCCGGCAGCACTCCCCTCCCCATGTCCCCCCCCCCTCTTCAGCCTGGGGTAGCTGAGCATAATTCAGGGCAGCCCTGCAGCGTTTGTAATGGATTCCTGATCTCTGAGACAAAATGGGAAGGTAGTTAAAGCCCCTTCCTCTGGGGAAGAAGCAGGAGAGGGGTTGGAACCTGCTGCTGAGCGTAAATTCCCCGTGACCAGTTCCAGCCCTGCTGTTTGCAATGGGCTCTTCTTTTCCCACTGGCCTGCAGTTGAGAAATGCTCCTGGGGATCCGTGCTTGCCTGGAAGTTGTCTCTGTTAGATTGATGTTGTTTGCTAAGGCTGAAGGAGACGTTTAAAGGAAAGGAAAAGGTTTCAGAGGAGTTTAGAGGCTGCCCAGTTATTTCAATACATCAAGGAGAGAGCCATATCCCTAATGGAAGCGGTGTGTTTGTTATCCCTGCTCTTCCCTCATTCCCACGGGAGGGAAATGGAAACGAGGGAGTTGAAATGCCCATTATTTTCCGCTCTTCTTCCAGCGGATGAGAAAGCTCCCAGTTCACTCTGTGACGAAGCTCAAAAAGGCTCGTCAGCAACCCCAGACATACGGGATTTCCCATGGTAGCTTCTAACCTCATCCTCTCTGTGTTACCTCCTTTCACCTCTTCTCTCCTGCCATTCATGGGTATGTCTGTGCCCACTCCAAGGACACATGCCATGGCTTTTTATTTTTAATTTGTTTTTGCTTAACCAGACTACAGATGAGTCAAAAATGCTCGTAATTTACATGCATAAATTGCAGTTGGATTAACAGCTGAATTCTACCTTCGTCCAGCGTGACTGGCTCTAAGGGAAACCAAGGGGAGTTTTGTGCAACATCCTCAGTTTGTGAAAAACCTGTGTTCAGTAAGATGCGTGCTACCTATTCACTTTGGACTTGAGCACACGCTTTGCTTTGCTGGATTGGCTTTACTGATTAGAGAAGGAATTAAGCATATGCTTAAATGACTTGCTTAGCTGGGACTGAGCTTGCGTAATTTCTCTGCTGGAGCTTTCCCCCTGAATTCAGTGAGAGTAGACTCAGGCCACAGTGAGAGAAAGAGGTGAGGCCGCTGTAATTGGCAGGACATGCCAATTAAATCTTAGTCCTTTTGCAGTGTAAAATGAGGTTTTGCTTTCTCATTACTGCCAGTTTCAAATTATGGTTGTGAATTGTGGTCAAATCAATACGGTTTGATGGGACAAGCATAGCAAAACGGCTTTGCTTCAGTCTATAGGAATATATAGCTAAAAGCTCTCCTATTGCTGTATCCTGGCTAACTGCTTGTTGTTGCACTGCCTCATTTTTCAGACTGTTTCATTCTTGCGCTGGACACCCAAATCGTTAGAAAACATTCACTGGCAGCATTTAGTGCCATATATTTTGTACGTGGAATTAAGAAACCAGACATTGGTGATGCACCACTAATCTCTTAGTCATTTGTTTAACTCTGCTCCTCCACACATGCAAGAGAATAAAATAGAAGTTATTAAAATAAAAGTGATTTTAAAAAAGCCTTCGCATTTATGACCAGTTGGGTTCTTTTTCTTTAACGTACCAGCTGGTTTTCTTTTTCTGCGAGTCAATGGTGACTGCGGAAGGTGAAAAATTGCAAACAAAACTAACGAGAAGTTCGAGTTAGCTGTGGAGCCAAAAGTGTGATTCAGGAGCTGAAAATATCTCTGCGCTTCATGCATCAAACTCAAACACGGCGCTTTGGCAACGCCCCCTGGATTAGAAGCAACGAGTTTGAGGTCATTCCTCCTCCAGCCTGCCATGTATGGGTAGGGCCCACGCTCATGACAAATTACCTACTTATTGAGCACACACACCAAGAGCAGAGTGACATCAGCACAGAGGGATCGTGCCTCACCGAGGAGGACCAAAGGCTCCACTGCTGCCTTCCTCTTGTCTGTCTTCGGACCTGCAGGACCAGTGTGGAGGTACTGGGAAGGAGGATACTTTGAGCGATCTCTTTCCAGATATGGCGGTAACAAGGGAACATGAGGTAGAGCGCTCCTCTCCTTGTAAAGAGGTCACACAGAAGTGCTAACAAAGTGTGTGGTCAGAGGTGTTCTGGTGGCCCATTCAGGTTTTTAAGACAAAAGATCAGCTGCCAGTGCTTGTGCTTCATTGTGGGTGATGACCTGAAGTGACCATATGGTATCCTGTGCTATACAAGCTGTCTTTGCAACCAGGAGCAATGGATCTCAGCTCACCTGGTGTAAATCTGGAGTGCCTTGAATGAAGTCTATGCTTTGACTTAGTGCCAGCCTCACTGAGGTCTTAGATTTGTTTTATAGAGAACATTGGCTTAGATTTTGCAGCTACCAGCCGCCAAAACTCTCTAAACAGACCCCAAGTCCATAGATTACTTTCCCCGCTGACAAATTGCTATTGTTCCCAGGCATCACACTTCCCTCCTGGTGACCTGACTAGTTGCCAGCTTCTTGGAGGCAAGTTAGCTTTCATCTTCCACTGAGATTGTCCAGCGCTGCTGCCATCGCTCTGCCATGGGCTTGAACTTGCCATGGTCTTTCCATGGAGATTGAGATAATTTTGATAGCTTGAGTCATTGTCATGGGCTTGTAGGACATCAGCTGTGTTGCAGCCTGTCGGCTTGGTGGCTATGAGTGGCTCTGCCTCCATTTCTTCATTGTGGACTTGGCTGTATTGTTTTTTCCCAATGCAAGGGTGTCACGGGAGGGTTGTCATTCAAAGAAGGAAAGAAAGCCATGAAACTCGATGTAGGAGATTCCTCATGGTGATTTTGCTGAAGCCTGTTTGGATCACGTAGAGCGTGAGCTTTATCCGGAATCCTATCTCGGGCTTGGCTGAGACCCGATGTTTTTGCCTTCTCTGCCCACCCTCGGAAGATCTCCAGATGTGCTCTCATCTTGCTGCTGGCTGCCTGCACAAACAGGCCTCTCCTCCTGGCAGCAGTGGACCAGGAAAATGGGTTGAGCAAGATGTGTATATGGCCACTATGTCAACTGTCAGCCTGGCCATTGCCTAAAAGCATCAGGCCTGGTTGGTGAGGGCACTGATCTCAGCTGGCAGCATCTAAGCTGTTATTTGCTGTGAGGTTACGGACCTATACTTAGGGGGATGTGCTCTTGCTAATTTAGCTCCTGGCTGAAATGAAAAAAAAGGAACCCAAAATCATAGTTCCAGCAGTGGCAGCAAAATAAGATCCAGTGCAGAGTAGGCTCTGGGGATAGAGGAGGTAATGTAGGGAGGATCTAAAGGAGAAATTACGTGCTTGATTTTAATGAAGTGAATCAACTGTGTGTAAAGTAAACAAACAAAGTTCATAGGTGATGATCCAAATGTCATTTGGCATGATACATCTTTTAGGTAAATTTTGTTCTGACTGCTGACTTTCTGGAGACACTGGGAAACAATAAAACCAGCCCTGCTAACACATGTGTTAGTAAATACGACTATTTTTATTTATATAATATGTATATATATGTATATGCATATATACATACATATATTTATGTACACACACATGTGTATGTATGCATATACATTCATGCAGGTATACATTTAAACAAATTAAAATTTTAGAAAGATTTCTTGGTGCTCTCTGCATCCAGATCTGCAAAACGGTGCTAGCGTGCAGGATGCCAAAATTAAGAATATCTGTCAATAAACAAAATTTAAATGGGCTATCGCACTCAGATTGAGAAAAATGTGGGGGAAAAAAGAGTATAAATACTGAAAAATAAATTAGGCTTCAAGTGTCTTTCTGCTTTAGTAATGAAGATGAAAATGTTTACCACATAGAGACATTTGATTCAAAAAATAAATGATATCCCTTTAACTTTGGAAGTAGTTCAAGATTTGATCCATTAATTTCATCAAACTGCTTGTAAGAAAACGTATTTCTGCAGTACTGAGAGCTGCCAGAATGACCTGGAATTAAGGGGGCAAAGGTAGAGGGGGTGTAAGTATTTTAATTCGTCTATTCACAGATGATTTGTGTGAACACGTTAGGAACACCAGTAAAGTAATGGGGATAATTTTCTTCCACTTTTTCCAAATTCAATTGCATATGGTATGATTGCATTTGATCAGAACATGAACGTAATTTCTCAGATGATTGTGTTCTCCCATTGATCATATGAAGTCAATTTAAAGTATGACATTGCTTTTACCTTCCTTAAGTAGAAAGACATTTTTGCTTCTACTCTTAGCTGCTGTAGCTATCAAATTGTGTGTATAATAAATTGTGTTTTGTTTAGAGTGATAACTGTAAAATATTGCCCATTGAGAGAAAAAGTACTGAGATTGAGATTGATGCCTGGAGCTTAATGCATCATAGCTGCAATCGAGCAAATTTTAGACTTCTTACTTCTCCCATTGCAGACCATAATTCACAGAGTTCTCTGGACTTTCTGTGTTTGAAAAGGAGAAAGGGGCAAAGAGAGCATTAGAAAATCCACACGGACTAGGTTCAGAGTCTCTACATATTACAGTACAGAAGCTTGCATGGGCAATTCATTGTATTTAGTAAGAAAATGTCTATAAAGGGAGATTTGAGCCCGTGGAGAAGTGGTGGGCATCTGGCCTTGCTGCTTTGTGTGAGCAGTCTTGAACTGAAGCCCTTGGACTGTACGCTACAGAAATACACATATTTTTCTACCCGCGTTGCCTGGCTCTTCTTTTGTACCAATTATCCTGTGCAGCCCTGGAACCTGGCTGCAATTTCAGTGGCACCAGCTTTCTTACAGACCTGGTCAAACGGAGGCGTTAGGTGAATTCCCAAACCTTGGTAAAGTATCTGCTCCGAGACAGTTGAGGAGTAACTCGGGCATGGTTTTAATTGCCCTCTGTACCCTTGAGGTGATTTTTTCCATTTATTGTGCTATTTCAGAACCTTCAAAAAAATACATATTTTCCAGTTGCTTTCCTTAAACTCCAGTTTTTGATTAAAATACGTATGAGATTTCTGAGATTTTTTTTTACCTCTTACGGTGCACAAGAATCTCCTTCTCACCCCCCTGCCCCCAGCTGACCTTATGGTGTCGCTGTTACAGATACATAAAGCAGGACAAAGTCCTTCTTCTTGTCGATCCATGAAATGAATAAATCTTTATGTCCAGCTGATGCCGATGCCCACCGCATCAGTGGTTTTTATTTCGCCACCGATGGTGTAGTTTTACAATCACAAAATGATTGCGGGAGTTGCCAAGGGAGGAGCTCGCAGACTTTCAGAAGCGTCGTTACCAGGGCTCTTCTGCTTCTGTGTTTCCAGGTCTAAAAGGTTAATCCCCAAATGTCTGAGATACAAAGTTCAAATCTGGAAAAAAAACCCCAACAAACCCTCTTCTGAGCAGTGAGACGTGCCCGTGCTTCTCACACTCCCGTTTCCCTTCTCCTGTGCTTGTTTAATCTTAGTCTCCATGGCTGGCAAACAAGGGCGGCAGATGAGGAGAGTCGTGACCAGATATGACCAAATACTGGTGGTGGCTTTGCTCTCTGTCTTTGGTGGGCAGTTGTAGAAGGCAGTTGTGGAAGGCAGTCGTGGAAGGCAGTCATTGAAGGCATGCTCCTTTCCTTTTGCTGCCAAAGAACCAAGGGTCGCACAAATTTTATTAGTGGGGAGATAAAGACAAATTAAAAGTTCCTGGGTTGAGTATCTCAACGATGCCTCTGGGAGCTTTAATTGGGCAGTAAAATCCTGTTTGATGACACAGGCATTATCTGAGGTTGTTAGAGACTCAGCTGTTCCCTCAGACCATGTCCTGTTTGCTAGCCCCCGTGCTGCTGGAAGGTGGTGGGTCAGTAAGAGATGCGGTAGCACTGCCCAGACAAAATCTTACTCTTCTTAACCACATCGTGCTCTGGATAATATTTTGCCTAGCTGTAAGTAACAATTAAGCTTCTTAAAGACTTAGAAACTGATCCAGCCTTCACGGAAATCAGGGGGAGCTTTTCACGCTTGGATCAGAAGTATCCTTTGAGGAACACTGCTGAAGACAGCGAGGTTACCACAGCGTGAGGGAAGACGCTGGCTCCCAGTGGTTAAGAGCTAAAAAAGAAATTAGGGAAAATGGGATATAGTGTTCCTCACGGATTTTCAGTTTAAATACTCTTTATGAAGCCAGAGCAGCAGCAGTGTGATTTTGCTTCGTAAATGACATCTTTCACTTACGGCTTCATTCTCTTTTCATGGAAGTTCCCTCTGCTCCTGCCAGGGCGCTATGCAGAGGATCTAGTGTAAATGAGAATAAAGACCCTTGGTTTTGGGGTTGCTGATTAGATAAACTGATTCACAATGCGCATTAATTAAAAATAACTGTGCAGGTGTAGCCAGCATCTCTAAAGCCAGTTAGGCCTGTGAGGGCAGAGGGTGACCTGCTCGGGGGCTGGAAGGTGTCCATGCCACACCAGGGAGATGACACCACAATCCAGAACCACCCCTAGGTCCTACTGAAGGATGGGAGAATAAAGACTTATGACTACTTTATTGCCTTACTTTGGTTTTTGACAGGAACTTTTCTCAGGCCAGTTGTAAAAATAGCAAGTGAAATACTGGCCCTGCTAAAAACAGAGTTTTGCCCTTGAGTCCAGCCATGCCAAGGTTTCACCCACAGATTAAAAGTGTATTGGGGCCCTGTCAGTTCAAAGGTTCAAAAGTGGTTCCTGGCTCCACATCCAGATCATTTCCTAGAAAGTTGTATATTGATGTGATAAAGTGCCGGGGTCTGGAGCCACAGCATATGTTATTTTACATACTCGGATGCCTGTATAGACCACTGTTGACATTGCTGGTCAGCAACACATTATCATTTGCTGTTTGTTTTTGTTGCTGATAGCAAACATCACCAGGGGAAAAAAGCAGAAGCATATGCCTTTTACTGCTAACCTGTTTCAGGCCTGCTTTATCCCTCAGCTTTTGGCATCCTGTTTCCACCAACTCAAATCCCCACTCTACTGGGGGTGGAGGGGCCACACATCACCCACCCCACGCTGGACAGGCTTTGCCCCATGTAGGGGGCAGTGTGGGCAGCCATCCCGCTTGCTTGAAGCAGAGGGAGGTATGCTGTTGGCTTCAGTTCCAGTATGGTCAAGCCACGGGGACAGATCTGAAGGTCCAATGCGCTACATTCGAGATTTTCCTGTCCAAGTCCTCTGGCATGCTCCTCTGCCATGACATTTGTAAGCCCTTGAGGAGGAGGTACCTTCTCCTGCTGCAGTGACCCAACTGCTCCAAGACAGTGGCCAGCCAGAGCTCAGCATCACAGCCAGGACAGACAGCAGAAGGGGCAAAATGAGCTGCACTTCTTGCTGGGACCCTGTGCTCCCCTTGGGGTGCTGCCCTGTTGAGGAGCACATCCACCCTGGGATGAACACACTCATCCCTGTCACGTCATCTGGGGTGGCATCTCGTGCATGGGCATTCAAGGACACAGGGAAGCCTAAAAGAAAGTGTCCTGGACAAAACGTGTGCTGAAGTTTTCTGTGTGTTTACACTGATCTTCAACAAAATGAGAATAGCCAGGCCCATTGGAGTAGGTGGTCACTAGAAGATCACTGAAGGTTTGTTGTCTCAGTGTCAATGAGGTGGGCATTTCAGTCAGCTCTATTATGTGCAAATTAGAGATGAGTCTCCAGCTCCAGGTGTGTGGTCTGTATGCCCTGGTTAAGGGTAGCCTCCATGTATTCAGTAACCCTCTCCCTGCAGCTGTAAATAGAGCGGCCTGTAGCTACCTAACATGGCTGACACGTTAACGTACATGTCTCCTGGTGCTCCGTGCCCCGGACACACAGATATAGATACACTCCTGCAAACATGCCTACAGCAAGGCTCTTGTATATGGGAAGTGCCTTTTTGTGGTCTTTCTCAGAGGACCATTGCGTGTAAAGAGAGATACAAGGTTTATGAGTGATTCTCACAGCGTACACTAATGACTTATTTTCTCAAACAGTCTAGTATCATACGGAAAGGGATTTTTAAGAGGTGATCTCACTTTCAAAGCACAGTGCTAGACTGGAAAGAAGCAGAATGAAAGACAATTGCAGTGCTCTGATTTAATAACAGGAAAGTACTTGCATTTAATTTAAAAAAAAATGTGCTCTTAAATCCTGATTTGGGCATGATTTTTTTTCAAAATTTGGCAGAAATCGGGCAGAAAACCTGGAACTGCAAGCCTTAAAGGTAAATAGACTACAAAGGCACTTCCGTGCTTTGTGTGTTTACACTGCTTGTTGTATACATGATATTTCAAAATACATCATGATTTGAAAACAATACATCATTGTATGCACCTTTTGGTCGTGCCTGTCTGTTGTTTTTACCTTGGAATATATTAGCTAGCGCACAACAAGTTGGAAACCACAGGACAGCTGCTGATTGCTGGTACCACATTGGTCTGAGGGAAAAAGACCTGAGTAGCAAGAAGGATTGTGACTGAATCTCTGGTATTTGATGTAGCCGATGCCATAATGTCTTACAGGTTATAAAATCAAACAGCAGGTTGAGTCGACCGTAATCCTTAAAAATCTTTCATACTTGTTTTCCAAACAGGTGGAGGAGAGAGTCAACAGCCATATTTGCTGGAGTGGTGAACCGAATTGCCTTGACTGGAACCATTACTCACTTGCACCTCTGATGGCAGCAGCCAGGTAGGAGAGCAAAGAAATGATGGCTTTGAGTGACCTGAGCGTTGGGGCTCGAGTGAATAGTTTTTCATTTCAGAAGGCTTCACGTGGAAGTCACTCACATTTAAATATTGACTTCATGTCCTTTCGTTACAACTGAAGTCAGCTCTTGCTGAAATCAGAGGCATTTATCATTTTTTTTTTTGTTCATTTGGAAGTTGTCCACATATTTGGTTTGCCACTTGCCCTTCTCTATGCAGTTCTTGCACCAAGCATCCAGGGAGCACCCTTTTTGAACAGATAAACAGAAAAAATGTACTTCTAAAGAAAATGTACTTCTAAAAAGAAGAAAGGTTGGGTGGCTTTGATATCTGAAACGCTTCTTTTTAAAATTGTCCTAAAGTCTAAGTCGGTGATTTCTGCTTGACCATCTTGCCATTTCATGGGCACCATTAACAATACTGTTTAAGGTTTATTTTTTTCCTCAAGGTCTTAAACACTTTGGGCACATAGAAGCTGTAGTTATGACAGTGCTGACACTGCAGTATAATGACACCCAAACTAGCTTAAAGATAGTGGATCCCCAACAGCAGTTTTACCATGGCATCAGAGAGTTCAGAAGCCAGTTTATCTTGTCGAGAAAAGGTCTGTTTCCAGCAACTCATTGCAGTTCCATGTTTATTTGGGTTGGTAGTCATAGGTAGGGTAGTTTTCAGGTTGACTTAGTCATAAAAACAATTACTTTTGTTGCTGTAGGAGACCCAAGGCACTGAGAAGCTCCTCTTCTCTAACCTTTCTGTATGGGCACATCCTTGATGGTCAGAGAATTGTTAGCCCTCAGAATTTAATGAGACAGGTTTGAAATAGTGAAAAGTTAAGACAAAGTTTGATCCTTCTCATTGGCCTTCTATTATTTTTTTTTAATTATTCAATATTTATCTGCAACTATAAGAGATAAGGCATATAAAGAAGACACTGGAGATTCTCATGTGGAATCATGACCACAGGAGACGGCGTTCAAAGAAAACACAGAATGTATTTTGAGATAAAACCCCCAGTTTTTTTCAGGACTATGTAAATGGTGTTGGCCCCATGTTCCATTCTATAAATGAACTGATGGAAAGAATGGAGGGGGTTAAATTACGATGAGCTATCCCTCGAACCTCTGCTCAACCCTGGAACGGATCCCACATAATCTGCAGTCCAGGGTGGTGCTATATGGGATGTCTCTTCTGATGGATCCCTCTCCGGGATCCTCTTCCTGCAGTGGAAGTGGTGTGTCTCTGCGTCCTGCTCGAGATCTTTCCGTGGAGCCTGGGATCGGGTGGAAGCTGATGGCTGTCAGCAGGGGGGGTTACCAACGAGCATGTTGGCAAAAAAGACAGCATCCTCCCCACCAGAGGTCCGGTGGAATTCGTGTTAAAAGTTCAGTGGGAAAACAAACTGTCCTCACGCACCCCTGAGCTCTGTTGCCAGTTTGGGAAACATTAACAGCGTGTGAAATTTATAAGCAGGAGTAATGGAATAAATACTCCTGACGTACAGAAACCTAACCACCTCCTGACTCACCGGGCAGGATTTAGGTGGAAAACTGAGAACTTTGGTACACAAGAGCTTGGCGGCCATCCTCTGAAATGGAGTTCGAGTAGGAATTTTTCGGGTTTCATTAGCGTGTAACTTAATGGCACTTCCGTGCATTGTTGCTGTGGCTCTCTTGTGCGCTGAGAACTCGCCGTGACAACGTGCCAGCCGGGTAATGGCCAGCTTTACTGTTTTTTTGCTTGGAACAATGGAATTTCAGAATTGACACTCTCAATTACCGTAGGTCAGGCCCATGTTATTGTACCTATGATAATAGGTACCGCTGCCTGGCGTGCTAAGGATATTAAGGCAAGCGCTTAATACTGGTAGGGTAGTAAATACGCCGTGTGAGCTAATAAAAGGCTCCCATTAAGAAACTGAACCCTATTCCTGCCTGCTTTACAGGTGAAAGCTTGCAGCCTGATTCCACCGCCAGATACGGGGCGGCAGGGAGGCACGTGTTCCCTGAAGCCGGGAGCGTGCAATGCTGCCAGAGCAGCGGTCCCAGGCGCCCTGCAGGGAGTGATCCCTGCCGTAAAGAGAGGCTGCAGGAGCTGTGGTGTGGAGGACTCGCTCGAGAATCCTTTGAAGATACTGGTCCCCATTCTCTACCGCCTGAAACCTTTTGCTATTTATTCCTGGGTGAAGTGAATGCCGGGCGAGCGTAAAATGCCACTACCCTGGTGCTAAAGGAGTTGTTATCCACTTTGCCCAAATAGAAGTGACTACACAAAGGGTGAAGCAAGTTCAAGGTCTCTCTTTTTTGTTCTGACATTGCCCCTAGATCCTTCTGCTCCCTGCTAATGGTGCGAACAGGAGGCGGCTCTGTCTTCGCAGTGGGTTGAGCTCAAGATGTGCAAATATCAAGGGGGCAAGCAACAGCTCTCATTTCTTGACCTGCTAGTAGTCAGAGAAGGGGAAAGACATGTGTCTTCTTCCACCTCCCGGAGGTGGCCAAGCAAGGAATTCATTTGCAAAAAAGGTCTCTCTCTGCCACAGCTGCCACCTGCCATCCCGGTGTCCCCTCGGGAAGCGGTGACACCCTTGTGCTGGCGAGGAGGTGTGCTCCCAGTGGCAGTGTTTATCTCCTGATTGTGTTTATTTCAGAGCCTCCCTCAAGATCCAACCCCCCAAAATAATAACCAGGACATGTTTTAGTGAAAACTAACGACTTAGCTTCATGTTTTCCCCCTACACAGGATGCGTTCGGTGCGTCTCGCCTCTCTGGGAGCCCCGGCAGCGCCTTAACGTGCCATGTATTGGGAGGACACGGTCCTTGAAATGCTCTGGCACCACAAGCTACTGCTTGGTAACGAGACCAGAGACAGAGAAGGGTATCAGGAAGGAGAAATTCGCCATTGCATATTATAAAATCGAGCCCTTAAAAAAACTGGGTTCTTTTTGGCAGTGTTTCATATCTTGTAATTAGAACCTGCATATATTCATGCATGTTTCAAGTAGAATATAGCGTACTGCAATTTCTGCTATCTAAGCAAATATCTTGGTAGAGTAATTTAAAAACAGATTTTTTTCCCCTTTTTTTTTTTTTTTTTTTTTTTTTTTTGTAGCCAGCACTTCACCAATTAAAAGGCAATGTTGGCAAAAAAAGCAAAAGTTAGGCATTCAGGACCAGGATCTGCCAGCTCTTCGTGTACCTGCTGGAGGCAGTGAAGATGCTCAGGAGCTGACCTGGTGCAGGTGGACTCAGGGGTGGACTCCTTCTGAGTGGAGCTGCACAGGGATGCTGTGCTGCAGCACACGCTGCTGTGGAAGGGACCCATTTAAAAAGCGAGAAAATGCAACTAATTTTGAATTACAGGCAGCAGGAAGGATTTTTTCCCTGTAATACCTAGAGAAACCTCCATTTGTGTGGCTGTGTCATTTCTGCAAGTAACTGACCTTTTCTTAGGGGTAGGATGTGATAACAGTATCAACACCAAGTTCATTTGGGATTCATTTTCTGTAACTTCCAATTCATGTGTTTGCTATTTGCATCTATATTTCCCTCTGTCTAAAAATATCCCAAGGTTACACATTCAAGACTTACAGCTTCAATGAAGATATAGACAAAATGTCAATTTTAAATCTGCCAGTGAGATATATACAGACTTATTGTAACCTGCCATGCTGTAGTAGTGCTAAATTAAATATTTCAAAATAGAAACAGGAAACTGTAGCATTTAGAATCATAGAATCATAGAATTGCATAGGTAGGAAAGGGACCTTTCAGATCAAGTCCAACCATCAACCTAGCACTGACAAAAAACACCACTAAACATGTCCCTCAGCACCATGTCTACCCATTGTTCAAACACCTCCAGGGATGGTGACTCCACCACTTTCCTGGGCAGCCTGTTCCAATGCTTGACAACCCTTTCGGTGTGGAATTTTTTCCTATTATCCAATCTAAAGCTCCCCTCGCACAACCTGAGGCGGTTTCCTCTTGCCCTATTGCTTGTTACCTGGGAGAAGAGACTGACCCTTGCCTTTCCACAACCTCCTTTGTCGGTCTTTAAAAAAAAAACTTGCTTTTTTTTTGTTGCTGTATTCTTATCAGAAATCTGAAGAATTTACATTTTTGGAAAAATTACATAACATCCAAGTGCCCTTTGCAAATCCGTGTGAGCAGAGTCTCTTGCTCCCTGACGCTTCGCTAAAAAGTTCTGAGAGTGCAGAGTTTCAGCCAGCTGGGAATCTCAGCTCCACGCTAGCAGTTCTCTCCAGATGGCTGCACTCCTATTTTGTACCAAGTCCTCTAGCATCTCGGTGGTTGCATGTTTAGAATGATGATGTATACTGTTCCTCTTGTTTTTGCCAGCAAATGCACAGGGCATTGTATAATAGGCTTTGACACATGGTACAGCTCAAAGAAGAGGTGAGAGAGAGAGGGTGGAGAGAGAAAAGAGGAAAGGAAAAGAGTAGGACGGGAGAGGAAAGGAGCAAGAAAATGCAGCAAGAAGAGTTTATGTCAGTGTAATGAATTCAGTCTGACTGGCAAATACAATTTGACTGCAAGTTGTGAATTTCATTGAATTTGATCCAAGAAAGACACAGCTGAGCAATCTGCAGGAAGCAATCTTTTCCTAGAAGTATGCAGCTCCAAACTGTACAAATTCTTCCACTGGTCATAAAATGTCTGTGCACCACTGAACCTGTGTAATGGGATACTTTTGAAGAGAAAGTAGTGTATTGAGACAGTCAGGTAAAGAATAACAAAAAACATAATTGAATGCAGAGGTTTGAAGGAAGAAAATATAAGTTGAAGTTGGCCAACGAAGCCCTAGTGATAAGGACAGTTAATCATTTCTGCTGCAGCTGTTTCCTGACATTTCTGCAAAATGTTGTGGAAAAATTAATGAAGGTTCGTTCAGTAATGGTTTCAAGCTTGGCTAGTGGAAAATATGACAGTATTTCCATCGTCAATTAAGAACAAGCAAGGCTTTTTTTTTTTATTTTTTTCTGCAGGGGAAGTGGTATGCAGTTTGTACTGCACAGGAAACTGTAGACTTGAGAGCAGCTGTGTGATACTAACAGGTATGCAGAGACTATGGAGAAGAGCCTGGGCCCTCTTCTCTTATCACATGTGCCTCAGTGTAGCAGAGCTATCTCTGCCGTGTACTGGAAAAGACAACTTAACACTATCTAGCACATGGGGCTATTCCTTTGAGTGTCTGACTCTGAAAATAAATGCCCTTCTTGTCACTGCATCAATGAGATTTTCATCGTGATTGTATTTTATTACTGTGATGCCCCTAAAGAATAACTCCTTTGGGTGGAAGGAGGCAGGATTTTTTTTTTTATTATTTTATTTTTTATTTTTAACCAGTCTGTGAAATTCGTGTGGCTTGCAACTCGACCTCGGTGTGTGTGATTTTCCCGGGCAGGCAGCACGCCTCGGTGAGCACGTGTGGTTACTGCGCTGCCTGGGTGCCGAGAAGCAGGAGGAACCCTGCTGTGACTGCCTGGCCACTTTGTGGTTTTAGGGGCCAGGGGGACCTCGTCGGCATCCTGTGTGTGTGAACTCGGTATCGCACGTGCACACGGACTGTTGCAGATAGCCAAGAGAGGTTTAGAAAGGCGAGCGTGGCCAGCGAGCGAGTTCCTGTGGTGGGGAAGGTCACCGCAGCAGCTGAGCGGTGGCCTTTGTCCACTCCTTCACCTCGTAGCCCGCAGTGCCTGGCCGGTGGCCAGCTGCCGACAGCCTCCTCAATGGCACCTTGGGGCTCCCGCTCCTGTCACGGCTCCGCTGGGCTCTGGCCCCTCCAGCTCAGCTC
>BJBW01007419.1:0-17042 GCA_004320125.1 Scolopax mira | reverse complement strand
ACAGGGCTGGTATAGAAATACCGTAGATCACTGCAGATGGTTAGGGGAACAATTTAGGTGCTGGGTACCTTTCTGGACTGGGAGGGGTTGTACAAGCCTGCCTGTTCTCAGAGTTTTTTGTCTTCCTCTGACTTCCTGAGATACTTTGAGCCCTGCCATAAATGTGATTTCTAGCCTCCTTACACCGAGTGATGATTTATGGTAAAGCGGTTGATAGAAAGAAGATGCGTTATACTGAATGGTTTACCCTTTTCTAATATCACTCTGTACAGGAGACACTTGGTGTTCCTCCTGGAAATTTAGAAGACCCTTAGCAAGCTCATTAAAAATGTTTGTCTTGCTCTCTGTAGCGTTAGCTCTGGAGCGTGTAGTTCTTGTTGATGGGTTTAAGCCCAATTGTAAAACAATTAACAACAGAGGAGTTGCATCCATGATTTGTGACCATTCACATCATCACACAAAATCAGCCCCAAGTTCTGGTGCAGTCTACTATGAGGAGCTTCACTGAAGACCCTCCCAAGCAATCCCTGGCGCAGGTAAACCTGTTGGTGAAGTCAACCACAGCTTTACTAGTATCAGAGCATTAGGGACAGCTTATATAAAAGAACCTGTCATTAATCTTGGATGTGGGACATGAAAAGATTAATCCTTCAAGCATCCTGCCTGTGAGGACGCGTGTAGGGCCGCTGCCGGCGGCGGGACGGGTTGTGTGCGTGGGAGCAAGGGAGAGACCAGGGCTCTGCTCTTGCACTTTATCTGATGTGGGAAATCTAAAGGCTCTGGGTCCGACATGTGCTGCTTTTAAACTTCCCAGCATGAGGGCTCTGCCTACAGCTGCTGAGGAATTTCCCATAAAAACAATTTGTCAATTGAAAGCGGAATTTCCCCAAGAACAAGTTTTCCACTGGAAAAATCTCCATATTGCTATTTTTATTTTTTTTATTGTTTGTTTTTGTTTTCCCATGGAAATCTCTGAATGAAATATTTCCCTTTAAGTCACCTTACCCATGAAGATCTTTGATTAGCTGAACTGAGCTGAAACAGCTTCCGTTGCCATCAAGTTGCATCTGCCTATTATTCCCTCTCGTTTCGTGGTGAATGGCAGCACAAAAACTTCATGCTTGAGAAGTTTCTGTGGGCAGGTCACCTTGACAGTCCTCCACATCCCACGCTGTATTGTAGTCACCCTTGTGAAAAAGCCTACTAACTACTGAAAAAAAACAATGTCATAGTGAAACAGATTCTAAAATAGAGGCGCCAGACCCTGGGAAACCAGAGAAGCCTTGGCCATTTGTGAGCTTACATTTTTGCTGTTCAAACACAGTTTCCCAAATTTTTGCGTATTTTTTACTGGTAATTTAAAACATCTATGGGTGTAAAACTCTGGGATTCCATTTGAGATGAATGGAGAATAAAAAGTTAAGTACATTTAAGTGATTGTACAATTGGCTAAGGTCACACAATCAAAGTGAAGGACTCCCACACATGTCTCGCTTTAATGCCTGCCCTAACTGTCCCTCGGAAAGGCAGCTGGGTAATGGCTGGGACATTACTGTAGGTGACCGGACACCTGGTGCTGAGCATATGGAAGGGAGAGGAATGCTGCTGACAGCAAGGTGTTCATTGTATCACACAGTGACCTCTTATGGAGAATGTTAAAAAAGAATGAATGCGCATTACCACTTTTTACTTTTTAAAGTAGCAGCTTGAATAGTTCTCCGAGATTTGTAATAGATGCTGTCTTCTCCTAATGGTGTCTCCAGACTTTCATGAATCCTTGTCTTGCTGGCCCTCATCAGTTCTTCACGGAATCGCGGAATTGTTGGAGTTAGAAGGGACCTTCTAGAGATCATCTAGTCCAACTCCCCTGCCAAAGCAAGATTGCCTAGAGCACATGACTCAGGACTGCATCCAGGCAGGTCTTGAAAATTTCCAGAGAAGGGGACTCCACCACCTCCCTGGGCAGCCTGTTCCAGGGCTCCGTCACCCTCACCATAAGTTCTTCCTCATATTTGAATGGAACTTCCTATGTTCCAGCTTGTGCCCGTTGCCCCTCATCCGTCTCCATTGTCCCTCAAACCACCCTTTAGATACTTATAAGCATTAATAAGGTCTCCCCTCAGCCTTCTCCAGGCTAAAGAGTCCCAACTCTCTCAGCCTTTTCTCATAAGAGTGATGCTCTAATCCCTCAATCATATCCATTGCCCTACGCTGGACTCTCTCCAGTAGTTCCTTGTCTCTCTTGAACTGGGGGGCCCAGAACTGAATGCAGTATTCCAGTTGTGACCTCCCTCGACCTACTGGCCATACTCTTCTTCATCCTGTTTTCATTTAGACATGCAGCCAGTTCTACTTAAAGCCCCAAACCTTTAGCTTTATTGCATTGTGGCCAGCGGGCAGATTTGACAATCGTGGCTGGTGGCACGCACGGAGCACTAGCCCACGCAGTCCCCGAGGGAAACAGATCCCCCAGTAGGAAATGGGCTGTACCAGAAGCAGCTGTGCATGACAGCCACTGCACCGGAGGAAGCTCGCTGTCTACACGAGGCTGAAGGCTGGCGCAGATTTCTTCACCTCGTGCACACAGGAAGCAGCATGGCAGATGTCTGGCTTTCCTTAGGCAGCTGCAGAAAGGCTTCTCAGAAAGGCACGGGAGCTGTGGTTAAATATTACAGTCTAACCTTTTGCCTGCTCAGAGACCGAACAGGAGCTAAGTAACTTTAAACCATTAGCTCCATTTTAAGTATCTCTTCCACGGGCCGAAGGGCAGTTGACTCTCAATCATGTTATATCTTCCAAATGAATGACTCGGAGTGAAAAAAAGAAGGGGGCTGCTCTAACCTATAGCAGAGCACGGTGCCAGTGCCTCGAAGGAAACAGCTAGTTTCAAAAGCCCTCCTCTTGTAGGATTCTCCTGATCACCCTCTCCCTCTTACTCTGTCTCTGGCTTGGTTTGGCCATCCCAATTTTTCCTAGGCAGCCCGAATCAGATTTCTCAACGCCAACGGGTGGATCTGAACCTTCTGGCTTCTGGGAGGACAGGAGTGACAGCTTATGAAGCACTCGCTTGGCTGTGAAATCAGGAGGGCTTTTTGAGAGCTGCCTTAGCCATCAGCCTGGCCAGCATCCCCATTCTCTCCAGGAGGTGCTGGGAGCCCTCCCAGCTCCAGACCCTTCTGCTTCCCCACTGCCCAGCTGCCCCAGGGGTGCCAAGGACAAAGGTGACAGATCTGAACTGAAAGAGGTGGCACATAAGGACCGGTCATTTAGCCTTCATTTAAATATGTTAAAAATTGCCTTTAGGAGATATCAGCATAACTCATGGCATTCAAGGGAACACCAAATAGACTTTCCATGTTAACAGCGAGGACTTAATTGTACCTGAAAAGCTGAAGACGGTTTCAAAGATAACACAATGTGACACCAACATTTCCACCCTTGTGAAAAAAAAATTAAAAATAAAGTCCACCTCACTTTTAATCCCCTGTACTAAAAAAGGTGTCCTTCGGTTATAATTGAAACTGGAGTTTTCATTCAGCTGTTAGAATTTGAAAGACTAAGTGGAGGAGGGATCATAGCAATTATTCAGACCCTTTGGCAAGAAAAAAAGGAAGAGCAAAACCTCCATTGGTGACAATTAGTTGTATTTCACAGTTGCATTGCAAAAGCTACGAACGGCCTCGGTTCTAAATTTAAGACAGGCAGAAATTGTTCTGTTTAGTGTGTGTCCTAAAATTATCCAGCACAGAAATACTTTGTGGAAGTGTAAAAATTAATTCTCAATTTTTGAAAAGGCAGCTTAAAGGGGAAGGAATGCTGATGTGGAAGTATTGATTAAATGCCATCTCGGTAACAATTTCACCAAATGTAGGGAAGAGTCATACACTTCATGTCCTTGTTACAAGATTCTTGGAGAAAATACTCCCACTCAGATAGAAATTCACTGTAAACAGCTCTCTGGCTGTTAGAGCTGATGTACTTTTGAGGATGCAGTGGCTCTTAGAAGGAGCGGAGCGCGTTGTGCAATAACGTGACCTTATGTTGCATAGACACTTCCAGTTTTGGAATGTGAGATGTCTGAAACTGGGAGTGGGCGGACGAGAGGTGGAGCCAGCCAGGAGCCTGGGTGGCTGCGTTTCCGAGAAACTCTCTTCTGCTGGTGAGTACTGCTATTTTGCCAAGCGCACAAGGCTGAAGCCCTGAATAATACGAGTCAAACCACCCAACAACATCGAGTCGCAAACGGACGTGGAGCTATAGGGTGATATTTTGGAAGTTAAAACTTGTAAAACTCAGCTGAAAACAAGGCTGAATTCTTTCAGACCCGAAACCACAGCCTCCCAAAATGCGTCAGAGGCTCTTGATGCTGCAGCGAGGTCAGCTTCCCTTCCCTCCTTCCCCCCCCCCCCCCCCCCCCCCACCTGTGAGTCAGGACAACTCTATTAAAGGAAGCTTTTATTGGAAGCTGTCAATAGAGAGAGAGGTAGACAACATGCAGACGGTGAGGACACAGTGGGAAAGAGTTTGCATCCTGGGTCTGCATAAATGGTCACCAACAGGGAGAACACCATTTTTCTGAAAAACAGAGGGATACTGAGGAGAGAATAGTATTTGAGCAAGAGGTAGGTTTGCCTGATTTCACCTTCTCTCTAATTAAAACTGGGATTCAGAGTCCACTCAAGCTGGCATCGTATCCATTTCTCAAGGGGGACAAAGGCTAAGTCTCTTGTGGGCTCAATGCCCTCAATGCTTGTCCACAGTTCCTTCTCTATCTACTTTTGCTGAAAATCACAGAAAAATAATCTCAGAGCAGCTCAGTTCACTGTAAAGAGAAAAAGAAAACTGTGGAGGAAAAAGAAAGTATTGACTGGGTGAGAATTTCAGCTGCGTGATCTTGATTTTCAGGCAATGGAGGCACTTTTTGAAATGGAAACTTTCTGTGGGGCAGTCATGCTCTTAGTCTTTTCCTTTCCTATAAATCCAGACATGCTCATGAGTGGATCAATGCTACTGGGGCATAAAAGTGTCAGTGAACAACGCTGTCCCATTTATATTAGTCTCCTTTAGCTTTTTCCTTATTGTTTGTTATTGCTGTTACTACCTGGGCTGCTCTAGTGGAGCGTTAGCATAGATGAAATTCCTGTAACGAGCAGCATTTTAACAGCTGGGACCTGTGGTTTTGGATGTGCTCTTCTTTTAATGCTAGAAGGGGCTCTTTGCCTCTTGAACTCAGTGTTTACTGCTACTGGAGAGAAAAAATATCTTGCAGCAGATTTGTGATTAAAAAGATACCTCTAGAACTCATTTACAGTGTCAGTACTTCTGTTGTTTCTGTGTGAGATTGCTAACAGAAGGAAAGATATCCTGGAAACCAGCTGTAGTTCTTTAATTCATGACCTGTCAGAGAAGGTGGTTTTGGTTTCCAATCCTGATGAGCACCTTGGGTGAAAAGCAGAGCCTGGTCCTGGCTCTACAGAGAGCTGACCTTCCCGAGCCCTCAGCACACTGGGTGGCACTGCATCTGAGTGATTTTCCTGAGAGCATCCCATGTGGAGTTTTCCATTCTCTGGAAGACTTATGATGTACTGGTTTGATCCACTTTCCATTTCACTGGTGGAATATTTCTAATAACTTGCCCACAAGCTGGTTCAAAATGCATAAAAAAAGGAGGGAAAAAAGCTTCTCTTCTTTGCACCTTTAATTTTCATCTCAATGTTAAGGTTTGGATTTGAATCCATGGGTGGTGCGTTTTATAAACAACCTCAAAACCGCTTTTTCTAAGAGGTGTAAGTAACCTTTTCTTTAAAAAATGAGAAACAACTGGATGCACTTGTGGTGTCCCTGTGACTGCCAAGCATTCATTAGCAAACTGACCTCAGGCAAAATGGACCTCTTCATGCAGATCTGTCTGAGCTCGTAGGGGACGTATTCACCTGTGGAGTTTGCGATGGAGAAAATAAGCTGCCCTTGATAGACTTGCTGAGGCAGGTATTTGCCTGAAATTAGATTCATGTTTTCCATCCAGAATGTGTTCTGTCTAAAGACAGGTTGCGAAGGAAAAAAGAAACAGAAATACATGTTCTTACAGTGTAAAGCAATATGATGGTTTATCTGAAGCTGATCTGGTGAGGGAAGGAGGGCACACACCTGCACCTGGGGCTGCTGCAACAGGCAAAGGAGCTCCTGGCCATCTCGGCGGAACTAGCTGCCACCTTCCCCTTTAGATGATTCAGCAAATTTTTTCCCCGTTGGACAAGGTGGAAGGACGTTTCCTCTCCCATCTGCCCAGTTGCTGGCCGTCCAAACCTCCTGTGACCAGCCAGCAGGAAGCGTGGCTGCCCTTGACCTCCACTGTCCTTTCTCTGCCCTTTGGCCTTTCTGGTGAGGTCCTGGTGCAGTCAGGCTGCAGGACAGTGATGTAACTGCCAGCAGCTTCCACCTAGTCTGGTGGGAAGTGTCCCTGCCCAGGGCAGGAGGGTTGGAACTGGATGGTCTTTAAGGTCCCTTCCAACCCAAGCCATTCTGTGATTCTGCATCATGCGAAACTGCAATTTGATTCCTATCAGTTCTATTCTTGCTAATTTTATTTTGTTAAGCACGTTTATATAGAATATAAAAGTCCAAAGCGTGCTTTAAGATCAGATTTGACATCCTTGAACAGATCAAGGTGAAAAATAAATTGTTACCCTGAAGAAAGCTCTGAAGAGAAATACCAGAGTGATAGCTTCTTTGCTTTTAAGTTGTGCTGATCAGAAAGAAGAGGCTGAGTTTTGGATCAAACGCCCGTAGCGGTTCCTCAATCAAACACTCCCAGCTCGTGAAGATGCAAGCGGTGGCTCCTCCAGCTTCTTCTAATGAACCGGCAGCTCTTTATTGGTGCTGGCAGAGCAATTAGGCTCCCTGCTAGAAGAGTGGTGTTTGTTACGCAGTCGCATCCAAGTGATTGGGTTGTTTTACTCAAGCAGACCTCACTGATCCACAACTAAAATGGCATTTTCATCTCATGCATAGCGGTCGAGAAAAAGCTTTTGAAGATCTTAGTTGCTCTGATGATGAGCTCGGTAGAGGAACGAAATCAAACACGGGGCTTTTGTTGCAGCAGTTGGGTTGTGACCGAGACAGTTGGCTCTTTCATTATAGCAAACATGTAGGTGGCCTTTCTCATGTTTGGAGATCCAAGAGAGGAGCTGTGACTTTGCCGACACCTTTGAGGGGAGAGGAGTCCATCCTTCGCAGGATGGGACTGTTGTGTACGCAGCACACGCCGACAACATTTTTCCTCTCCCCTGCCTTGAAGTCACAGGCTCCCTCTTTCTGGCAGGATCAGATCAGAGTGCTGAGGTCACCCTTGGTTCGGGTAACTTAAAATCTACCCGTAATTTTTTTGTGCCCCTGTTTGCTGGCAGTATTTATAGCTCCTTTTATCCCCTGCTTTCTCTTTGGGGTGATGGTTACCAGTAGCCTTCCTTGCTGGTCTTGGTTCAGCTCTGGGGGAACTGCTGGGTGTAGTTTGGAGGATGTTTGGGGTGAGATCAGGTCTTGAAACCCGAGTCAAGTTAATGATGAAACTTGAGTTTTGTTAATAATCCATTGTAATTATTACTGCTGGGGGAGGGAGACAGATATCTCGTATTTCTTGTCTTTTAGCTTGAGGATCCTAGTTACAGTGGTCTGCTGGCCTCCCTGGCACTTCTGCCCCTTGCTCGGGTCTGTGAAAGGAAGATGTCCCATCTCCTCCCCCAGATTTCCCCTCGAGCTCTCCCGGGTAGAGCAGATGTCGGTGCGTGGCACGAGCCGGGGGGGGGCCGGGAGGAGGATACGTGATCAACAGATGAGCGTTAATAATACAAGACGCCTAATTGGACCTGCCCTTTCGCCCAGCAGCGAGGACATATGTCAGCCCTTGGCGGGCGCCCGGCCCGTGGCAACCTGCTCCCACCTCCTACGGGCCTTCATGAGGGGAAAAAAAAACGGCGTGAGGAGGAGCTGAGGTGCTCGCCTGCGGTAATTCCCAATAAAGCCTTAATCCTGACCTTCTGTAGACTGCATCTATCGCTCGCACCGTGGCCATGCCGGAGAGGTGACATAAATCATGGCGTGCGTTAGAGGCTGGTGAGTGGGAGGGAGGGAGGGAGGGAGGGAGGGAAGGAAGGAGGGGAGAAGACGCTGGTGAAAGTGACACCGCGCAGGGGTGGGAGGGGAACGGCTGTGGCAGGAAAAGCCACCTGCGGCAGGATGTAGGAAGATGTGAGATAGTGCAGCCCTTCGTCACTTATCGCCCCGTCTCTTCTTACCGCCGCCCGTGGCTCCCCTTGCAGCCTCCCGCCCCGGCTGTCCTCGGCTGCCCTGGTGCCCCCCACCTCCCTGGGCCCACCGTGGGGTGACCCAAGCCAGGAAGCGAAACCAGTGGTGACATCACTGGGTGTTGACTGTCATAGAATCATAGAATGGTTAGAGTTGAAAGGGACCTTAGAGATCATCCAGTTCCAACCCCCCTGCCATGGGGGTTCCAACCCCCCTCCCACCAGACCAGGTTGCTCAAAGCCCCGTCCAGCCTGACCTTGAACACTTCCAGAGATGGGGCATCCACAGCTTCTCTGGGCAACATGTTCCAGTGCCTCACCACCCTCACAGGAAATAATTTCTTTCTGGTATCTAATCTAAATCTCCCCTCTTCCAATTTAAAACTGTTACCCCATGTCCTGTCACTACACTTCCTGAGAAAGAGTCTCTCTCCCTCCTGTCATGCTGTGGGAATCGCCGTTGTGGAAGTTCTGTTGCCCCTGAATCACAGAATCACAGAATGGTAGTGGTTGGAAGGAGTTGGAGATCTTCTAGTCCAACTCTCGTGCCAAAGTGAGGTCACCCAGTGCAGGTTGGACAGGAACACATCCAGGTAGACTTTTAATATCTCCAGGAAAGAAGACTCCACCAATTCTCTGTCAGCCTGTTCCAGTGCTCTGTCACCCTCAAAGTAAAGTTTTTGAGATGGACTTTCCTGTATTTCAGCTGGTGCCTATTGCGCCTTTTTCTGTCACTGGGCACCACTGAGAAGTGTCTGGCCTCATTCTCTCAACACCCACTCTTTAGATATTGACAGGCATTGATGAGGTCTCCTTTCTATCTTCTCTTCTCCAGGCTAGACAGACCCAGGTCTCTCAACTTTCCCTCATCAGAGAGGTGATCCATTCCCTTGAGGTGTGGGGACCACCGAGTCCTGTCTTCCTCCCCACCCAAGCCACATGCTTGTGGCTGATTTGCACTCAGGAAAATGACTTTGCAGCACTTACAGTTTAAATATTGGCCAGCAGAGAAAGCCCATAGCAGGAACTTACCGAAAAGAAGAGCTTCCACCTCGTTTTGTTTTATTTCTGCTCATTATCTCACCTGTGCCGTGACTGTGTGTGGTGTGTGCCACTGGAAACCGAAAGTTTTCATACCTGTGAACCCCCCACGGGGTCTGCACTGGTCCAGCAGATGCTCATCGTGGTTTGGGCAGCAGAAGGGAAGGAGAAGGCATGTGGGCAGTCTTAGAGCCCTCAGGGAAGGAGGGAGGTGGCATTGGACAGGACTGGGTTGGATGTGGTGACACAGCCCCGTGCCCTGCTCCAAGATGATGCATGGTTGCCCCTTCCCACCCCATCTACTGATGGTACCAGTGCACACCCCCACAGCAACACCCCCCACCAGGGGATGGATCTGCCTGAGAAGTTGTCATTCCTTTCCCTCACATTATTTTCCAGTCAGCCCCTCTCTTGCTTCCAAACTCAAATTGTGCACGGTTAAAGCTGTGTCTTGTGGGGGTGTTGAAAGCCCAAGGCCCATCTGGGTGCAGGGGGGCTGCCCCCCTGGGCCAGCACAGCAGTGCTGATGTTGCCCCCAGCCCCGTCGAGCCGCAGGGCAACTGCCAGGTTCTGCCGAACCCAAGGAACAAAGCTTTGGGGAAAAGGTATCACTCTATTCTACATGATTTTGCAAAATACCATTCAATAACAAATATTTTCTTAAATGTACAGTGAAGGTAATTTTTTATTTTTCTAAGAAGCTTTCCAGCTGTTTTTTAAATTTCATCTTCTCCTTTGTACATTTTTCTTTAAATAGGAGAAGTCTTAAAAAGATAGGTAATATATAACTGTTACTTAAAATTTCTGCTCCAAGTCTGAGTGGGGAGAAAGGCTGCAGTTCTGATCACTACGCTTTTAGTTTTATAACTTAAGAGTGGTTTGGAGTATGTGCTTCTGTCTCCTGTTAACTTTATGTAAATGTACTGCCAGAGTATGGTCTTCAGTATTTAAACCTACTAATAATTATTCTTACATTCATATTTCCTCTAACATAATAACAACTACTCTTCATTTCAGATGAAAATTAAATTTTCTGAAGAGTAATATCATTGGCTGATTTGTCTTGCATCACAGTGTTTATCTATTCTAGTAAAGAAATCAGTGACAATTAAATTTACTGCTAAGGTGATGAAAAGCCAAAACTATGATGCTGAACAAAGAATAGTTGTATCAATGGGAATTAATCACAACGTACCAAGACAAGAGCACATTCTCAATTTCCAACTGGATATAATGTTAAAAATACAATCTTATTAACTTAAATTAATTTTTTTTAAATTTTAAAATGAGAACAAAATAAAAAATGTTGTGTCAGAATAATCATTTTGACTTAATCTTGAACCTGAAGTTGGCAATGTCTTACAGTGGGTTTTTTTTTCCTATTAGAAATGAGAGAAAAGGTCTGGTATAAACCTGTGCATTTTTGTTTAACCCTGGCCCCAGAACAACTGTTGTGAGGTATTTGGAGCCACACAGGAAGGCTGCATACTAATGAAACAAAACCCTCATGCAAGCATCAGCCAAAAGAGTCGTGATATTAAATAGAAAAACCATAATTGCAGAAAAGACCATTTCCTTGCACAGCTCATGCAGAGCACTAGAAAGTTGGCACACGTATTACTTCCAGTAGTAATATTGTAGTAATGTACTTTAAAGAGTTGCAGACACTCTTAAGAGACTTCTTGGGACTGGGTTTGCCTTCCCTTTGCGTCACAAAATCACAGAATGACATGGGGTTGGAAGGGACCTCTGGAGATCATCTAGTCCAACTTCCCTGCCAGAGCAGGTCCACCCAGAGCAGGTTTGCACAGGAACGTGTCCAGGTGGGTTTGAATGTCTCCAGTGATGGAGATTCCACGACCTCTCTGGGCAGTCTATTCCAGGGCTCGGCCACCCTCAAAGTAAAGAAGTTCCTCCTCATGTTTAGGTGGAACTTCTTATGTTCAAGTTTGTGCCTTTTGCCTCTTGTCCTGTCACTGGGCACCATTGAAAAAAGACTGGCCCCATCCTCTTGCAAGACTCGGGCCATGCAGAAGCACAATGTCTCTCTGGAAAGAGAGGCTCTCTGAGCATCTCTGCCGAGTGTAGCTGTGGCTTATCCCATTGCAATTAAACCCATAAAAGTCTCAGGACTCCTGGCACAGTAGGGTGGGATGAGCAGTGGGCTCGGTATGTGGCTGACCTGGCACCGTGAAGATGGCTAGCAAATGCCGACGGTGCAAGCCCTCCTGTTTCTGGGATCGAGGCAAGCCCTGGCATGCAGCCGAGGGGAGCAGGTAGATGGATGGTGCATGGTGGTGGAGTGGGGACATCCTCTCACTGCGATGTGTGTGCCAGCCGACATACACAGGTAAAGAACCAGCAGTTTAAGGACACATTCATTTGAAAGCACAGGAAGCACCTGTTGGAACAGGTCTAGTGGAGGGCCACAAAGATGGTCAGAGGGCTGGAGCACCTCTCCTATAAAAAGAAGCTGAGAGAAGAGCCTGGAGAAGAGAAGGCTCTGGGGAGACCTTAGAGCAGCCTTCCAGTACCTAAAGCGGCCTACAGGAGAGCTGGAGAGGGACTCTTGATTAGGGAATGGAGCCACAGGATGAGGGGGGAACAGTTTTAAACTGGAAGAGGGGAGATTTAGATTAGGTCTCAGGAAGAAATTCCTTCCTGAGAACATGGTGAGATACTGGAACAGGTTGCCCAGGGAAACCGTGTATACCTTGGAAGCATGCAAAGCCAGGTTGGATGGGGCTTTGAGCAACCTGGTCTGGTGGGGGTGTCCATGCCCATGGCTTGGGGTTGGAACTTGATGATCTTTAAGGTTCCTTCCCACTCTAACCATTTCATGATTCTGTGATATGATTCTATGATTCATTAATTCCTTTAAGTACAGGTATTTGGGTGTCAGAGATTCAAATGTGTGGTTGGAAGCGCTTCTCAATATTGCTCATATTAAGCAGATGGTCGCTTATACTCGTGCCACTTTATTAGGCAGCATAGGAGTGCCTTCAATGGGAGCACGTTATATTTACACCCTTCCTAAAAGCTCCTTTGTGCTGGTAAGCTGATGTAAACTGCCCTCAGAGTAGACAGGGCTTGCAGAACAGGGCTGTAAAAATGCAACTGCATCTGGTCAGTCTTTTGGGCTCTGTGTCTGCTTCTGGTGGGGCTCTGTGTCTGCTTCGAGGGCAGAGCTGGCTCAGGCAGTGGAGCTGGCATAGAACATATCCCACTTCCTTCATCTGGTCCTTGGAGGAGTTTGCTGGTAAAGCTCGGATTCTGCTTCTGAATCTATTTCCTAGTCCAATCCATATTAAGATGCCTTAATTGCAAACTCTCATCTATTCGTTACGGGATGTCAGGATGCAAAAGCCATATGGAAGATCTACGTGGAAGATCTACCTGATCTTTTCATATTTAATCTTTTGGTAATCTCAGTGAAAAAGGGACAATTTCAAAATCTGAATTTTCCTCCTGTGTGCTCGAGTTTCTCAAGTTATGTTTAGAAACAGGAAACTCTTACATAAAGGTAAGATTGTGTTTTTAACAAGAAAAGTTGGTGTTAGACCAGCTAAATATACCCACACAGTCATACTCAGTGGGTAGTCCTGGCTATTTTTAGGCTTTATTTTTGCCTGTCTTTATTTTTATTTTTTTTTGGGGTGACAGCTCCGCTGTACCTTCAGCTGGTAGTGAGGCACGTCTTCCTGCGCTGGTATGAAACTTGCAATTACAGGAGGAGCCAACCTTGTCAGGTGTCATTTATCACACGTCGCAGAGGGCTGGTTTCGGCGAAGGAAGAACAAAGCTTAATAAAAAGAGAGAGAGAGAGAGAGAGAGGGAAAAAGAAGGAGAAGCGTTCTCTTAATAATTTGCCCTTTGCAACAACAGACCCTTATCTGATCACCCACGCTCATCTGGCTGCTGACGCTGTACTTGCTTCATTAGCACGAGCTATTTTTACACCTTTTGTGTCTTTTGAGGAACCGAGTGGGCCTGCTGGCTTGGAGTGATTCACCGTCTCCAGGCGAACAGGGTGTCCTCAAAATCCTGCGAGGGGGCTAGGAAGAGAGAAGTAGGGGGAAGAGTTCAGTTGAATAAGCAAGTCTGTTAATTGTCATAGGGGGTCTCAGTGCTAAAACGTGACGCTGTAGTCTTAAGGAACATGGCCTATCTGCTTTTGGTTTACAAGACAGTTTTTCAGATTGTTAGGAGCTATCCCAAGGAACCTTTAGTGATTTATTACTTTAAGTATAGCTTAGCAAACATGAAGCCCTGTGTGCTTGTGTGTTCAATCTATGTGTTTGTTTTCCTGCCTGTGGAGGGGATGTTGGGGATTGGAGTAGGGAATGTTTGGGAGTTGAAGTAGATGATCTTTAAGGGCCCTTCCAACCCAAACCATTCCATGACGGTATGTTGGTGATACTTCCTTTCATTTGCAGTTTACAAGAGTCGCTGGTATATCGCAAGCACCCAAGAGACTTTTGGACCAGATCTTTAGCTGATTTCACTTCCACTTTTGCCAATGGAAAAAAAAAAGCTAAATTTGGTGGAACAGACCAAGCATGGTGCAGGAGAAGGAGAACCCTGGAGGGAGCTGGGCAGTAGTTGATTTCTCTTTTGGTAGACCATCAGCCCTGAAAATGGCTTCTTAGGGCCGGCTGCCAGAGCTCTTTCCTGGTGGCTGAAATTAAGATTTTTGCTGTCCTTACTTAGACTTTTCTTGAGTAGGTACAATTTGGTATCCCATTGTATCATGTTCAGAATGATGGCTTGACATTGCAGCTTTCCTTGGAGTAGTTTCAACAGTTGATGTGATGTGGGATACATACATGAAACTTTAAGATGTTATTTGTACTAGGAATGCCCTGTAATACTGCACCCTGCTCTCACCTTGTCTGATAGATAGTCATCATGAAACACGAGCAGCGTTTCCCAAGAAATGTTTTGGGTTTTATTGTTTTGTTCTTGTTGAGAGTCTGTAACCGAGCCATCAGCTTGGCCTGTCCCTCAAATATCAACACAGCCCTGGGGAAGAACAGAGTTTTTATAAGCGGATTCAGGCGTCTTGGTAGACCTTCATCTTTTTAGAGTTGTTTGCTGCAAAGAGTGATGTTCATGTTAATAAACACAGTTGGTTTGCGTTTTGTAGAAAGGAACCTAACTGAAAAAAGTGAAATTTCATGCATACCTACCTACAAAACACAGCAGAAAGCACATGGATTTACTGAAATTTTTAAGAGCTGTTCTAATGCAAGTGGATTTTAAACATACTGACTTCCAATACTTCATGCAATAAAAAGAAGGAAGTACTGTAAAATCTGGCCAGGGTAATTTTAAAGAGCGCTTTTTTTTTCTTTTTTTTTTTTTTCCCCATGCTAGTCATTGTGAGGGTTGTAAAGAAAGCAGCATCCTTAAATGTGCAGTCTAATTAATGTATTTTATATTACTGCTGTAGTGGTAAGAGTCTTCAGGCAATGCTAAGTGACTGGATTTGTTACAGCAAAATGCCTGTATTGAGTCACTAGTCAAAACCAAACATTTTGGCTGCAGATGACTGTTTTGACATCTGTGTGATACATAGGATTTAGGGCTTAATAGCTGATCTCAGCTAACTTTAGAAAATTATTCATAATGGATCAAAAAAAAAGTGCCCAAAAGGGCCATTCTACTTTGGGTGCAAAAAAAAAAAAGGAGAAAAAAAAAAAGGTAAGAACATGCTACGGATGTGTAGCAGGGGTCTGTT
This sequence comes from Scolopax mira, assembly GCA_004320125.1. NCBI lineage: Eukaryota > Metazoa > Chordata > Aves > Charadriiformes > Scolopacidae > Scolopax > Scolopax mira. The sequence goes on along the minus strand of BJBW01007419.1, from coordinate 1,958 downwards.
TTTGTTTTGACATGTGGTGACCACAGGGCTTAGTAAACAATGACAGGTTTTAAAAATAAGCTTGTATAATAATTGGTGTGAGTGAAAAACAAACGCAAGCTCAGATACTATAAATGTCTTCCTATGTAATTCTTCCCGGGGTGAGGGCGTCTGTCAGAGGCAGTGCATTTGCTCATTCAAGAAAGCATTTGAAAAGACACTGATATTTTCATGTGAAATGCAAGTGGCTCCTTCTGAGGCGGTGTGAAAGGAGGCATATCTGCTCACAAAAGCTGCCGCCCTTGCAGAATTAGGATTGTGTAACTTCGAAACTAAAAGCACCTCTCTTCCCAGAAAATTCAGAGATATTTTCCCTCCAAGATGAAAACGCTCGGCAAAGGCCCGATATTTGACAATATTTCCATTTGGCAGCAGAATAATTATTACTTTGTCTCTAAAAAAGATGCAATATTTACACAAATTTTGATTATTTTTTGTACCTGGGGAAAAAAAAAAAAAAAGCTGTATGGTGTCTTAGCAGGGACTTACCAGCACAGCTCATTTCTCCCAAGCTGCTGCCCAAGGCTACACTTCTTGGGTGAAAATGAAGAGGCATTTCAGACTTTGCATGTCGTTTCAGTGAGGAACATGGTTCTACCTGACAGCGTTTGACAGTTTGAACTCTCCAGTGACACTGTTCTTAACCTTCTTACTGGAGAGGTTGTTTTATAAATCTAGAAATGACTCCTAACCGCATCCACACAGGAATCTTACTCTTTGTATGCACTTTATCTTTCACAAGTGCTGCTAAATTCATAGTTTAATTAATCTGTCCTTTATAAGGTGCGAAATTTTCCTTTCTGATTAATGCTTTTCTTTGTGTTGAACTGAGAAAAAAGTCTTTAATCTCAGTAATTTTCACCAGTTCTTGCAAGTACAAAACTTTGGTTGCAATCCTAATGGCATCATGTAGTGTCTTTGATTAGTGTCTGAGCCTTTGCTTTTTGCTGATTTTAGGTATTTGGCCATTTGGGGGCCAGATAATGCCTATTTGTTTCCATGATAATTGTTTGGGACCAAGAGCAAGGCCAAAGCTGCATTTCTTTTCTACACTGCAGGCATGAAAAAATAGTGATCATACCTACAAATAGTGACTATTCATGCTATCAGTTTGGCATGGAATCCTTATGTGCAATTCCTGTGGCTCAGAAGAAGGTGAGATAGAGTTGAGTTTCTGCCGATGAAGAGAGCAGCCCAAGAATTAAGAGCTCATTTTATCAGAGCATGGCTTTGGATACTACTTTTTTAGCCTAGAGAAGAGAAGGCTGAGGGGGAATCTGATCAATACCTATAAATACTTAAAGAGGATGGGGCTGGTCTTTTCTCAGTGGTGCCCAGTGACAGGACAAGAGGCAACAGGCACAAACTTGAACATAAGAAGTTCCACCTAAACATGAGGAGGAACTTCTTTACTTTCAGGGTGTCAAAGCCCTGGAATAGACTGCCCAGAGAGGTGTTGGAGTCTCTGTCACTGGAGACATTCAAAACCCACCTGGAAACATTCCTGTGCAAGCTGCTCTGGGTGGACATGGTTTGGCAGGGGGATTAGACTAGGTGATATCCAGAAGTCCTTTCCATCCTCTGTGATTATGTGATACTGTACATTGTTAATGTGTATTTCAGAAATACTGTTTACTTGCTACTTGAGAGAAACTCATTCTTCTTCAATTTAGGACCAATGGGATTAGATTCATAGTATCCTAGAATCCTAGTGTTGGGTTGGAAGGGATATTTAAAGGTAATCAACTTCAGCCATCAAAGTAGTATTTAAAGTGGTGGGCATTTCTGACTGTTCTCTACATGGGAACCACTCTCACTCTCATAGGTCACTGCATACTGTGATTCAAAAGAAAACAGGGGGGGAAGGAGCAAAACAACTGTGGGGAGAGGAGGCTTTTCCCCTAGTAGACGTGGACCAG
>BJBW01007418.1:116007-155704 GCA_004320125.1 Scolopax mira | reverse complement strand
AGAGGGGCAGGATGACCTCCCTCGACCTGCTGGCCATGCTGTTCTTGATGAGCCAGCCTCTCCAGGTCTCTCTGTATGGCGGCACAGTCTTATGGTGTGTCAGCTACTCCTCCTAGTTTTGTGTCATCAGCAAACTTGCTGAGGATATATTCCATCCCTTCATCCAGGTCACTGATGAATATATTGAAGAGAAAAAGAGAGCTACCCAGGTTAGTTGGGGGTGACATTGTTTTGCTAAGTGTTTGGGAGGGTTGCTTTAAAACCACTTGCTTTCAAGCAAAGTGATAATCAGTCTGAGCACTGTAAGACTTTTATAATGGAAGGCCAACACATCTTTTTTCATTCAGTCTGCAAGAGTAAACCGAGCACAGCTGTTTTACTGAAAACAACCCACTGGTATTTAAGTAGATTAACAAAATTAACTGTGAAAATTCTTTGCTATGTGAAAGCCACTAACCTGTTGGCCACAAGGAGGCAGGGCAAGGATTCAGTAAACTCAAAGAAATTGCTTTAGTTTAAAAAAAAAAAAAGAAGTTCAGTCATGAAACTCTGAAATGCTATGCAAGATAGATAAAAAGCACTTTTTAGCCACAGTGTGTGGTTTCAGTATTGGTGTTTTATTCCAAGAGCAGCAAATATCTTAAGATATCAAACAATAGCTGATCTGGCAGCAATTTTCTGCTTCTTTTGAAGAAGCAGATCACACATGTTTCTTCTTCATCATTTCTGTGTGATGTAGAGAAAAACTCTAACACTCAGCTTTCATAGCAATAGCGGATTTACCAACTCAGAGCAAGAAACCATACTGCAACCCAAGGCATTGCTCCCAAACTAATAAATCCTGCTTCTGGGCAGATTTGGGATCTCTGCCTTTCACTACCCTGGCACTTACAAATCTGTGCTAAAAGCAGGCAGAGGTGGTTTGGTGTCTGTAGACCTGTCAAGAACCTTAACCCCAGTACAGTGCAGTGATGCCTCCCTTAACCAGAACTTTAAGACTTTTCAAAATCAGCACTAACTTGAGGTCAAACTTCTAAATGACAAAGCAGCAAAACAGGAACATAAAGCCAAAGCATCTCCGTTTCAGAGTTAAATTGAAAAGGATTAAATTTAACAGTGAAACAAAGCCTTCCACAGTATCAGCACATCAGAGCCCAAATCTATGAGTGATCTCCTGTTTTCAATGAAGTGAATTTACTCCTAGCTCTGTCACTGCATGCTACTGAGCTAGGAAATTTCAGTCCCCTGTGCCTGTTTCCTCATCCCTTAAGCAGTTGCTTTCCTTTGTGAAGCAGTATGAGGTCCAGGGATAAAAAACATGCTACAAGAACTAGTTATTATTAATGCAATTCAGATATGGAATGCACCAGATGGTAAAATCTCCATGATTTTAATGAACTATTGTAACAGAACATATGTAATATGACGTTATTATAACAGGCATTTAAATGTATAGTTAGTACATACAACGTGACCTGCTCTGCTCTCAGTAACTCCACTGGAATTATTTTGGATTTATGTCAGATAATACTAGGAACACAAAATAGCCCCATATGTGCAATGTGGTAAGGTTTTCATAGCAATGTTATCTTAACTATTGCCTGTCCTGTTTTTATTTTTTTGCTGGAGGTAGTGTATTTAGTGGTTTGTTCAAGTATGCTTTCTGCATTTAATTCTGAGCAGGAAGTAAAAAAAATTACCCTCATGTCAAAGACTAAAATGCATCTCACCAAGTCCTCCCTTACCTATCACCATAAAATAGTCATAATGAAACAGGAAGAACTTTTTGGAGTTTTTTCCACTATATTCTGTAAAAATTATGTCTTTGATCACCTTATCCTAGACTTGGTAAGCAATTCATATTTGTGTCAGAAGAGCCAAACATTCAGTTTCAGACTGTGAGGGAAGTAGTATCTCCTTTCTCCCACAACATCTTAGCTCAAGCCACTGGCATCACACATTACAGCAGAGACAGGTACTGACTTCAGTAAAGGAGGAGCATGAAGATACTATCAGTACGCATAATAATTCTAGCTCATCTACAATACAGATGATAAAACTCAAGTGAACTGACATTTAATATATGAGAGGCTGGAAGCAACATATCAATTTCACATCATAAATTAGCCTTTGTGCTAGTGCCCAAAGATTTGGCTGATTACTCACTACTTTCCCTTAGTGCTTAAGCAGACTTTTCCAAAGAAAGACAGTTAAACCACAAAAACGTACCGTAGTGTCCACAGCCCTGACCTTCCCAGCAGGAACGTGCTTTGGAATGGGTTCTTCTACTGATATCATCATGCAGCCTTCTGCTCCAAGAGTAACGATTACAAGCTTACACCCTCTTTCTAACAGCGTGCGCCCCACCTTTTCAGCATCTTCAAGGTTGCCAACTGGGATGCCCGTTAAAATTTCTGCCTGGAAAATAACCCACGCAAACAACAATCAAAATCTGACAGCATTCATTTTTGGAGAACAGTTTACATTTGAAAACAGTATTTATTATCTTTTTCAAGTGTGTATTTTAGGATGGTCACGAAACCACTTCCTACGCTGATATTCAGCTATGTCTTGCCCCTCGTTTGAAATCAGTGTGTACTTGAGGCACAGCAGACTAATGGAGAGGAGCCCAGGCAGAGACGCAGGAGGCATGGGTTCTGTTCCAGCTTCTACGCCTCGCCTGGCATGCAACCCTTAGTAAAATCACATTTCTCCCACGTGCCTTAGTTTCTTCATCCGTGAAGTGGACACAACGGGACAGCCTTGGCAAAAGTATTTTGTGGTCTAATGTGAAAAACCGTACGTGGCAACTAGGTCACTATTGTTGGGGAATATTTATTATTAAGTGAGAAACGTTTAAAATTCTTTTTTAAATTCTCAGTGTTTAGCTACAGAGACATCACAAGGGAAAATCTCTTCAAGGAAAAAAATAGTTGCTGAGCTTTGACCACTCTGTTTACTTCAATGTATATTTTTAGATAGGTATACCTAAAAGTTGTTTGAAACCCTCTTGGGGCAAAGGCTCATTACAAGATTATTATATATTTGTGTTATGGCCATGTCCATAGGCCTCGGTCAAGACTGAGACTCTTCTGTGTTTGCTCTGTACAAACACAGATAAACTCTTCTTTACCAACAGATGGTGACCTTAAGTCAACTTCTCTCAGTTGGCTCTTAAAATTAATCTCTTCTAGTTCCACCCAACTAAGAGCAAAATTTCCCAAAAATCTGCAATGAAGAGTCCAAAATCAAACATCCTTTTCGCTGCTTCATACATGTTTTTGATGGCATAGCATTGTCAAATGTCACATACTTTTTCTTTTTCTTTTGGCAGGGAAGAGAGCAAGAATGAAACGGGAAGAAAGTTAAAAGAAAATACAGCGCATTTTATCCGAAACAATCTAGCAGGCAGTACTCCTGCATAATACGGTTTGCCTTTAATTGTAAGTAAACAGGCATATTATATTTTGCTGTCTTTACTGAATCTTGTCCTCCTTGTCTGAGAAGGGGGAAGTCCTATTTTATCTTGCACTATAAGGTTGCTGCTGGATCCTGAAGGATGGTCTGAAGTATTTTCAGATAACCACCTAGTAACTGGGCATAGCTTCTTCACTCTTTAGGGGTTGTTTTCAGTGGAAAACTTACTTTGGAACCTATTCACCAGCTACACTTCCTCACCTCTGCTGCATGGGCAGCTCAGCTTCTTGGGAAACATCTGCTGAAATATTTCAAACTACCTTCTTCCGCATTACCGAAACTTGAGTCCAGTGCACATACTTCTTGATATAACGGACTGTAAACTATAGTGATTAAACAACTGCTCCACGGAGCATAGGCCATGCCTGTAGTAAAGCGAGGGAGGGCAGACAGCTGGGGACAGGAACTACTACAGCCATCCCAAAGTAAACCGCCCCCAGCTGTGAGTCAGCGCCCGCCGCTAGCCACTGTCATTTCCTGTGTTTCAGCCCGACCCAGGAGAGAGCAGCCACCCGTAGGCTCTGAAGGGCCAGATTATGCCAACACACTCCCTAGAGATCATAGTATCATTAGCAGACTACTTACTGGTTTTAATTTTCAAACTTACAGGACCAAGTTCTGCAGTCCTTACTTACACAAACGCACAAATGATTTCAAGTGTTGTTGATCTGACCGCTACAGGGCAGAATCTGGTGTGACAGGCCCCGGTGGGGGAACTTGTGCGCTGCAGGGGCAAGGTGTGGTTAACACATACGTGCAAGTTAAAACTACTTTTTTTAACCACACTGATCCCAGACAAGAGTCAAATAAGCTTTAAATTATGAGAAGGCAACTAAACCTATCCAATTTTCTCTTTGGCATGTCACTACGCTGCTGAAACTTCTCTTACAGTACAAATTATTTCAGCAAAATAAACTTATTTCAGTTTTTAAAAGGTTATAAGAGTACTTTCAAATAAGATTTTTTTTTTCCAAAAATAATCTCACAAAACCGTTTGAATGTATCTTCTTGGAAGGTGTCAATATACCAATAATGGCTTTGTAGAAACTAAGGATAGATAATAAATAGTATTAAAATATATGTACACTCTGTTCTAATACTCAAGCTTCTAAAGAGTCTGTGTCTCATCATGAATGTTAAGATCTCTGGAGCAGAAACTATGCATTCCTGTAAGCAGAACACCCAGCACATCATGTTACAAGAATAAAAATGGATTAACACAAATCCTTGAGTGAAACTGGCTAACTGAATTTCCAATGTACTTCATGATGGGCAATAATTCCAAACATTGTACCTATTTTGCAACGTCTCCAGGACAAGAGTGAATTTGGTTTTGGTAGAGAAACAGCAAATCGAATTTGGGTTTATTTACCTGGTATTTGCAATTCTGTAAACTCATAGGCAAGGTAAATGAAGTACTTAAATGTAATATTTTTCCTAATGAAAAGCACATGCTGTATGCTTAGCATTAATGTTGTACCCCTCTTTGCTATTGCCATGTCCCAAGTCAACAGGATTATTTGCTTGGGTAGTGACAGAATTGTTCTGGGACTCATACGTGAAAGATTTTGCAGAAATCTTTCTTTTCATCTTTACACCGCTTATACCAATAAACAAAACTATTTTGGACAGAGTTTGTATAAAAGTAGATCTTCAACTGCTTGAAACCACTATCGTCTAACTCATCTACAGCAGGATGGTAAAACTAAAAAACACTGGAACAAACTGGAAGAACCATAAAAGCAGCAGAAGCCAGACAGATTCTGTGCCAATAATTAGAGATTGCGGTAAATGTCAACTGATGTTAAATACTGTGGTGAGTTTTTAAGTTCCTCCCTTCAGTAGAATCTTATTTAAAAAACAAACTGTGGTACAATTGAAGGAAATAACTAATGGTTATGTAAAGAAAAAATTAAATAACAATACTAAAAGCCCAATGCAGACATTTGCCACAGTCCTGTACAAAAGAGCAGAAAATTAAGAATTATTTTTCTGCAGCTAGTCTCATAAAACTCCACAGTTAAACGGACCTATTAGAGCAGGAGGACAGTCCATAAAAACATTCCATAAGAATAAACCTATGACAGATATTATATAATTAATCTATGCAGAATTTTCTTAATTTTGTTTACAAAAGTGGAAGAGAAATTTAATTGAAGCTTTTAATTTAACTGATACGGAGGTTCTTGGCCATAATCCTCACTAATCTTAGTTAACTCTCCATGTCTCTTTAGATTGTGGAGTCTAGTCACTGTGAGTTGACACTAACCAGTACTGCTAGAGAAAAAAAAAAAGGTCCTGTTTTTTTCCCCTTCCACTCCTGTCCACATGGCCCATTTTCTTGTGCCAGCACGGCCATTTATGTGGCCAGGAAACAAATTGGATTGCAAAGCAGGTCTGTGTTAAAATTAACACCATCCCCCAAAGCCAGCAACTAACTTCTTTAAATGGTAGTACTAGTTTAAACTGCCTAAAATGAGAATGAAACTATGATATGAACATTTGCCAAGTGTTCCTAGCTGTGGGGCATTTGGGGCAACCTGCAGCTTACACAGCCACTCTCAGGGAGATGTTCTGGATTGTCTGCTTGGCATTTGCAAGACCAAAGTGCAGCAAATTTTTGGATCCCTGGCACAAGTTAAGACACTGACATGCTACAACAAACACAGTGGAAGGCCACCAAGACAGTCAGAGGGCCAGAGACCAAGACATACAAGAAGAAGCTGGGAGAAGTGGGCTTGTTCAGCCTTAAGAACACAAGTCTAACAGGAGATCCAATTGCTATCTACAATATTTTAATCCATAGGTATAGAGAAGATAGAGCCAGACTCTTCTTGAAGGTGCACAGGGATAAGGTTAGAGACAAAAGGCACAAGCTGGAACATGGGAAATTCCAGTTTTAGGACAAGCTTTTTCACCACAAGGGTGATGAAACAGCGGAACAGGGTGCCCAGAGGTCGTGCAGTCTCCATCCTTGGAGATTCAAAACTTGACTGGACAGAGTCGCAACCATTCTGACCTAAACTGGCCGTGCTTTCCCAGGCTACTGGATTAGAGACCTCTAGAGGCCTGATCCCAATTTATATGATCCCCAGCAAATATAATCTGGTGAAATAACAGGAAGTGTTATTTCTTTGGGGTGCAGTCCATCATTTGGACTGCTTTTTGTGCACCTAGCACAATAACAACTTTGAAAATGTTGGAAGAAAAATAATAAGTATTAATATGGAAACTGTGCCAATTTTAAGGCTAACCCATCTAAAACTACATATGATAATTTAAAATATTTTTAATTTTAAATATTTAAACACAGTAAGCCTATTGGCTACAAAGTTGGCTTGTACCTTCAGAGATTTCTTTGAGAATGACAGAACAAGAACTCAATCTCATTAATTCTAACACATGTGAACAGTCCCAAAGAAGTAGTGAGACAGATTTGGTGTATAAGCAATTGCAAGATCAGGCCACAAGCCAAGCTAGCTCCAGTTGTTTCAAATTATAAAATTTTTACATACATGCAGGCAGCAATACTTATCGTGCTAGAGTAATTAAAAACTGATTGAAATGAATTGGCCTGAAGCTATTCCCTCCCCTCCCAAAAGTAACATATTTCATTTTAGACTAAATATGGGAAATTTCATAGTTTCCAGCAACTGATAAAATGGGGTTTAGAACAAAGTTGGAATTAAAATATACAGTGAATTGCTGGCAACTTCTGTGCAATGGAGCAATAGTAGCTTTCCATTACTTAGAACAGAAAAGACAAATTCAAGAAATGTTCCAAAATATTTTAATTCTAAAAGGTCTATTTTTGTTTTGACTACTAGAGATGTCAATTATTTTTTCTTAAGAGAGACTATCCCTTGCATTAATCTCTCCATAGTAATAAGCAGTACCTTAAATGTCCTAATCCAAGCCTTCAGATATAGTTTTATAAACTTGATATTCTCTGAATCTTGTAAAAGTAAATCCTGTGTCTTGATTTTCGACATACTAACAAGATTTTCCAGTATTAATATTTCTTCCAAAATGTCCTTGCATCTAGTAATAGACAATAATACTTAAAAGTGAATAGTATCTTAACTAGGAGAGTATCTGGTTTTTTTGTATTGTTTTTATACATCTTGCAGCTTTATTTAACAAAATCAGCAATTAACTTAAATTTGGTTGTACTGCTTTCTACCACTGAAGCCCCAAAGTATTCTGTTAGCATGTAATTAAATCTGTGCTAGGCCCTTCTTATTTAGATCAGAAGTTTGATGCCCATTTTACATTATGGAGAAAACAGTTCCCAGTTTTGCATTCAAAATTGCTTGACAAACTAAATCATTTGCTGTAACCATTTAGGAGTTTTCCTTCTCCTGAAGGGTTTCTCAGTATTCTTTGAACAGAGAAGCAGCTGTTCTTCAAAATGTTTAGGACAAAATAGAAATTGCTGATGTGCAATATATTTGGGTTCCTAACCTGCAGGGCTATGTAATTGCATGCACACACTAAATAAGAAAAACAACACATGAACTCTATTGACATTATGGTTGTGCCTAGAGCCATACTGCAGCAAGGAACCACACAAATACCTGGGAAAAAAATGGTACGTATTCCAAAGAGCTCATCTTGTATAGGATTGTCTCTTTTCCAACATTTATAGATGACTGAAAAAAACAACCCTTGGTTTTCACTAAGATGACATTAGATACATTTTTTTTCATTAGAAGAATTAAGGGAATGGAGAACTAGCACATTCCTGCACAAACCTCAGGGATTAGGCTGTGCTACATCTGGGAATTAACAAACTAGTCTCAACAAGTTTGATCTTTCTGGAAAAAGATAAAACTGAACTACAGGCTAAGCAAAGAAAGAACTGATAACCTTGCAAGATTTGTTCTGAGTTTTTTTTGTTCGTGAACCACATAAAAAGAAAGTAATGCCAGACATAAAAAAAAATATTATTGCAACAAGCAAGAGTGAAAAGAACAGCTTGTGAAGAGCCTTCTAGACAAACTAATGGTAGATAATTCACTGATAGTATAATTTTGTTTGCTTTTCTCTAGCACATAAATCTATAAGAACAAGCTGTGCTGTTATACCAGATACAGCGTGTGATTTCATTAAATGCTAAAGCATTTAATGAAGGACGGGGTATAAAGTGTGACGTTGTATTTGATACTTACATGTTTGGACCTGACATTCCATGACTGTCTGAAACTATAGCTGACATTTTTAAACTTTTATTCTGTAACAAAGGCATCACAAATTAAAACTGCTGACCTTCATGGCAGTAAGTAACAGAAATTCTGACTCAGTAATTCAGTTAATCACAAAAACTACCCCCTTTTGCTCATCTTTAACAATACAAACATTCCACATAAAAGTGTGAGATGTCTTAAGCGAAATAGCTGGCTTTCTGCTCTACAGCTACCATAATCTTCTGACACAAATACATCATTCACATAGTATCCACAAACCACAGGTTTTATCTCCTAAAAGTATTTCTTGGTGAACAAAAAGATAAGGATGCTTTGGTAAAATCATGTGATTTTACAAATACTTGTAAATTTAAATGGCTAAGAAAGCCAAACCAAGCAATAAAGAAAAATAACTGTAAATTTAATCTTGTCTTAGCATATACGTCTGTGTTAAAAAGAGTGTTTTAGAAGCAGTTCAACTGGATAGCAATAAAGAGTTCACCTTTAAACTCAAGACAATTTATTAACTATTTAAAAGACTTCGTAAAGATAAGGCAGAAATACACTATTTTTTTTCCTGGTAGTATCTAAAAATCCCAATTTAAAAAAAAAAAAGAAAGAAATATCCCAAAAGGGGTAAGGCTGAAACATAAATAGGATTTTGGCTAGTAGAAAGTTATTTGAGACTTAGAAATACCAAATAGAGGAGCAATGGAGCTGGAACAGAACATCTCAGGACAGCAGTTGTAAGCCTCACATTCAATAAATTTGTCCATATAGCACAATAAAAAAAATACCATAAAATAAGAATGGCCATAGGGGCTCAGAGCAAAGGTCCATCTTATCCAATTGCTTTCTTATGACTGTGGCTGCTAATAGACACTGAGGGAAATAAAAAAGAAAATATGTCTAAAAAGATCTTTTCCCAGTATATATTCTCGATCATCAAAGTCTTGGGTACTTCTGATTTAAGAAGATGAAGGAAATGCAGATGTAGTTGGTTGAATGGACAAAGTTAAAAAAATTAGAATTATCTTTAAGATTTGTAGAATTAACTTATTGCTTTTAAGTGCCATACAGAGATGTGACTAGTAACCTTTATTTGGGTATGTAAACATTTATCTCTATATCAAACTTCTCAAGCGCATACATTACAGGGATCTGAAATTAAAGAAAGTCATGAAAGAAAACATAAAACAGATGGCACATGAATATATAACAATTACTAAAAAAACAACTTTCAAACTTGTGACATAAGAAAAACAAAATGCTTCATTTTTCCTCTTTTCTCAGCAAAAAGAAAGGAACAATGGCAATAGTTCATCCCTGAAAATCAATTCAATAACAAATCAGACACACATAGAGGATGAAATCAAACAGCATTGATTATTACAGTCGTGCTAATGTAATTGATTTCATTGTAAAGTATGAAAAGGTTATTTTTAAAAGCAAAGGTATTTATGTGCCATTCTTTTCTCAAAATAAGCTGAAGGAGTCCCACACTTGGATCTGTGCTCTCATGATGTTGCTGTCAGGAACTTCCATAGATCTACCATATCCATAAATTGGAAGAGATAAACCTCTCTTTTCTCTTAGGCGTATTTCTGTGCCTAATTGTACATATAGTGATCCCAGCTACCTTCAGATGCTAATTACTTTTTAAAAGAAAATAGCAGAAAAGAATGAAAACTGTACCCTCATCTCTGCTGGAAAGGTAGACGAGTGAGCAGGGATCTATTATAATTATACACCTGTATTTCTTGTTCTTCAAATAGAAGTAATTTTCCTTTCTCCATGTGGTAGTAATAATAATATACCCTGTCTCCAGCAAGCTAAACTTCTCAAAGAATCTCTCTTTCAAGACTGTCCTCTAGCAATAAAGCATAACAAAGGGAAAACTTTAACATGTGTGTTGCAAAGAGCAATGAGAGAAAAGTCAGGAATAGACAAGTAATGAAAAACAAAGTTTTGTTTCTAACATATGGGGGATAAGTTTTTGCAGGGGAAAAAAAATGTAACTAGTGACATTATGAAAAAAGCAAACAACAAATGACATTTACTAAATTGGTGGGAGAGTATGGGTGTTCTCAGCCCAAAACGTGCACTGTTTCACCATTTAGCCAATCCAGGGGCATGTCCAGGCATAAGTGCTTTCTGAAAGCATGAAGAAAACACCATATGGGTGTCCTGCAAGTCCCCTGAACAAGAACAAATCCTTTGCCTTAGCATTCTCTTCATCAGATATAATTGTATTCTGATGGCTGTTGGGCAGTGCCTGAGCCACAAATGATATCACTGCCAGCTACACCAGAAAGTTTGTGTTCCAGAGACCTGAGGAGCCATGACATCTCCTACCTTACCATTTTGCTAATTCCTAAATGCTCTGGAGTATCTGAACTTGGCAGGCACATACTGAAACATCCTAGAATAAAATTCAGATGTCCATTTGAGTTACTTGGGCTGACTTTTAAATGCTAGAAGACTTGTGAACTGAGAACTTCTGATATGGTTTGTGATAGGTTTTAATGGAAATTTCAAAAGAGGGTAATTGAGTTTTGAAGAATGTACTCTGACAGACATTGTCAACAGACAAAAAATTCTTTAAGTAAGCAGGGCCATGCTTTTATCTTAGCTCTTCCCCCTCCTCTCCACCCAAAGGTATCGCATTCATTGCAGAAATCATGTTTGTTGGAGACAACTTTAACTATGATCGGGGTATGGCTTCTATCCACTATATTGTTTCTCCCACATTCCTGTTTATATAAAGAGAGGGTGAGGGGAAGGAACACAGCATGCACAATGTTAATAAATAGGAAATTTAAACTAAGGCCTTATGAAAAGGGCTTAATTTGTCTCTTGTGACAAAAATAGTTTCCTTTGGGAGAAATAACACACTTGAATTAGAAAAGAGAGGGAAAGGAGTAAAAAAAAAGGAAAACATACAGTTGAAGGGCCAGAGAAACAGCTTCACTGAAAACAGATCTGACAGGAAGAGGCATATGAAGCTGCTATTTACCATCAAGTGCAGCATGTGTGCATCACCTCCTGGCAAGTGAGTTTCAAACTGTCAGAACACAATGGCTAGCACATTCCTGCTAATCATATCAAGGGATCTATTTTAATATTTACTATTCAGTGATAACATTTTAAAAGTGTCCTTTTATGGATTTGTTTTATTCATCTACTTGTAAGGAAGGCTGGACACAACTTTCCCAGTGCAAACAATTAATTTAATTCTGAGTGCAATTTAAAGGTATTCTAGAATACTCCTCTTTGCTCATGAGGTCAGGGATCAAACTTGGCACCTCCACAAGTCTATGTAAAAGGAGAATGCCTCAGTTTTCCTGGTCTTTACGCCATATTTCTGAGAACAGTATCATTGAAACTTTACTGCCCGAGACTGCTTCTTTACATATGACCATTACCTCAGTTTCATTGCAGCAGAAGATGTCAGAGTAGGTATAAAATTGTGGATCTAGGTCGGCAAGGGCTGGAGCTGGATTAAATAAAGTCTTTACTGGAAGAAAAAAAAAAAAAAGTTCTAAATCTCTCGTGTTTTGGATTCATAAGCCATCACCTGGAATACCATTGTGGTTAATTCACAGCCTCCAATGTTTATTATTAACACACAAATGGCTCTCAATTGCTGTGTCCTCATTTTATAGAACTGCTAAAAGTTTTGCTTACTATATTAAAGTTCCCTTCTAATTCATGTGCAGGCACCTGTTGTGATGGGAACATGACAGAAGTGTAACAGAAAAAATAACAAATAAATTATTTTAAAAAAGGAAAAAAAGCCTTGGACAGTAATGCAATTTGTTTAACTGATGGTGCTTCTTCCAGGATTTTAATAACTTTTAGAAGAACTGATTTAGCTCTAGAATTTTTTCATTGTTGTTATCTGCATTTTGTACATGAAGAAACAGGGGTATTGGAGTAATGAAGGACATGTCCAGACAAGGAATTAAACGTGCTTCTGAATGCGTTACCTAACTTGTTCCAACTGCCACGTTACAAAACTGTAGCGTAGACAAGGCACTGTATATTTTTAATATGCTATCTGGCGGAGCTAAACCTAAACTTAACACATGGTAGAATATGTTAGTTAACCTAACTTTAACTGTAGCCTAAGGCCCCGTGGAATGGCAGAAAAGGTATGTCAGGAGGACAGTATAAGTGACTTACTCACTGTTAACACAAGAAGTCTGCAGACTTGGTTTCTCACTTTGCCAATTTTATGATTAATACTTCTGCGTCTTAACCATAAGGCCATCATTTTTATATAAAGCACACTCTCTGACTTTAGAAATATTCCTTATAGTAAGTGGTGAACTTCCAACTTTGATGCCTACCTTTTCAGTTCTAAAGCCATATCTAGATCCTAAGCTATAATACAAAATATTCAGACACCCTGAATGCTTCTGAATCCAAATTAATTTCCTAAAAGAGAAAGATGCACAGTGACTTCTGAAATCTGAGTACTGAGAAGTTTAGAAGATGACCTTTTAGATTAATACTCTGAAATTTTTGGCCTTTGACTGTAGAACTTCACTATGCCTCTCTCCCTGCCCCCTTAAAAAGAGTAGTAAAGTGAGGAAGGCATTTACTCAGAAGTTGGAAAATGCCAGGATTAGGATTTCCAATGAAATTTTAATTTGGCTCCCTTATATTATTACAATATAGTATGTATTATAATAAACTCTTTAATTATATGATCACATACCACTGAAAAACAGCATGTGATCACATAATTAAAGACTACAACATAATACATATGCAGAAAGGAGACAAATTAAGGTTTCACAGGCAAACTTAACTATTGCATTTCCTATTTTCTGAATTGCAACCCTAATAAAGTTTTTTTTTTTAAATACAAATCTTTAAAGTATACTTTCCTAGGTAAAAAAAACCAAACAGCACATATTGGAAAAAGACCTCTGGCATGTGGTATCATAATGGGTCAGAAGCAGCACTGGAAGTGTTCCAGCTTGTGTTTTAAGTAATACAGACTCACCATGAACAGGGTGTCACGCATGACTATTAATTTACTCCTATATTTAATATCTGCTGAGCAGGGGGGAGATAAAGGAATCCTAAGATTCCCTTTCAGGCTTTTCTTCAGAGCATGGCTTGTGAACAGTGTAATCTGTTTGGTTCCCCTGAGGAACGCCATATTAATTTATGCCCAAATTCTTTCTCTCCCTTTGCCAAGATCCATTCACCTCACCTAGTTTCCATTCTTTATCCTCCTTGCATAGGCACTATGCAATAATAACCTTTTCACTCAACTTTCATATCTTTACACTCCCACTCCTATGCTTTTCCCACTTACAGTACCTACAGTCTACTTCCTGACTCTACTCCCAAATTCTAATCTCTATTCAATAAATCCTATTCTCTGTTCCAATTTTGTTCCGCTTTCAGTTTCTCTTTCATCTTCCTCTGTCACCCCCAAATCAAGCAAATCTTTTTTTGTCTGAAAAAAGTCTACACTTTTCTTGTCTGAAATCTACTCTTCCCTCCCCACAATTCCCATCTGTATTTGAATCAAGTAAGCTTCTGCTCTGCACTTTCTGTGCCTACAAGAGATATCTATAAAAGAAGTTGCCTAAACCAGAATCAGGAATTACACTAAAAGTCATGCTGCCCAAATCAACAACTGCCAACTACTTTGGACAGACTGTCAGGAGAAGCTGGCTGTGAAGCTCCAACAATTTCTCAAGTTTATGGGAAAGGTAGCTATTTTCCAAAGGCAGATTACAGTAAAAATCAGGCAGATTTCATACTGTTGTAACCGTTTATCTTTAAAAGAAAGCTCCCTTGCTATCAAGACAAGTAAATTTTAAGGTAGCCAGTATTCATACTTTAAAATGGGGCAAGGTGAGAGGCATTTTTTGGTTGCTTGGTTTCTGCAGCCACTATGTTTTGGAAGAAATTCTATGAAGAATTTAACCACAAACAGCTGTTATGAAAAACTGGAGCCCAAGATTAGAAAGCTGAAAAACCTGAAAAATAGATCCTTTACTTGCAAGTGACATACAACCTTGATAACTGAGGCTGCTTCCACCCCTGGTTGTAATACATTTCCTTCCTTCCTTCCTTCCTTTCCTTCCTTCCTCCCTTCCCTTCTTTTCTTCTTTCCTCTCTCTCTCCCTCCTTCCTTCCCTTCCTCCCCGTCAAGATTGTCACGAGATCTTTAATAATCAGTGACACAGTGAGAGGATGTAAGAACTTGAGATGTTCCTCTCCAGCTTACAGATCCAGATGATGTTCACTGAACAGAAGCGAAGGGGTTTTGCTTGTGTGTCCACATTCTTTCTCCATCTTGTTGTTTATTTCTTTCAGTGAGAATGAAGAAAAACAAGCAAAAAAAACCTTGAAGCAGAGGTTTGAGGCATCTGGGTATGCATCTGTTTTAAACAAAAATAGTCTAGTGCACATCGTAATATGTAGTATTGCATTATACATGAGGGTATTGCAGGCTAAAAGAAGGGAAATTGCATTAACAATTTACACTTGGCTAAGGATAGATTTTTACAGTGCTAAAAACTCAGCTGCTTACTTAGATTTGACTGCACATGACATTTGAACATGTGTAGCCTATTCCTTTAAAGCAGACGCAATGAAAGCTTTCCTGATAGGAACTTCACGACGATAGCAGACTGACAGCACAGAACTATAGCTGGCCCACAGTTAACTGCTATCTTTTCTTGATATATTGTGCTGTCTACAGTTGCTAACTGCTTGCATGTCTGCTCTGTGTATCAGGTTTGGATTTTTGAAAAATCGCCTTAAAAAAAATCCTACCTTTTCTTCTGTCACCCACTGGCATCTTGCCACATGAGGGTGACAAAACTGTGAAGCAACTTTACCAAAACTATGCATAGAGTTAGAAGTAGACAAAATAAGTCATAGATATTTACTCATGACTCAAATATATTCCATTAGCCACTAGATTAAGAATGCTTTTATCCATTTTCATTAAACAATGAAAAAATATGCTAAGCTCTGTTCCCTGCCCTCCCCATATATTTTAAGCAATCCAGGTGCTACTCAGTTTTCTGAAGTTTTTAATTTTTATTTAGATTTGCATGAACCCACTTTTGACATTTCAAACAGAAATCAAAATAATTTTTCCCCGTGCACAATTCCGTTTACAGAGTTTATGACTATTCCCACCAGAGTTTCAGAGCTATTCTCTCCCAGCCTTGTGTCTAACAGAGCTTCTTAAATTAGCACAAAATACCTGAACATGACACATAAAGTTCTGCTACATCTGATGTCTCCACTAGTGTGTGAATACTAGCCATCACAACGGGTGTACAACAGACGTTGGTGCAGAAGGTCTGAAGAGTCAACTATACCAACATGCTATGACCTACTGGAGCAAGCCTGGGCCCGGCTGCAAGGAATCAATTAGTTCTGATCCCAGTTCCATCCCTGATCTGCTGCGTGATTGACCATTCTATGAGCTGTCCCCTCCCAGTCTTATCTTCCAGATAGAGAGAACGTATTTTTAGTCTCATATAGATGCCTCACTTGCCTAATTATTTACTTACTGTTCAAAAACCATGGTAATTGTGCTTGAGTAACTGAAAGCATTACAGGCACTTAAACAACAAAAACGTCTTGTCGGGAGTGAAACCCCATCCTGCACAAGCACAATGTTGGCTGTATCTATCTACACACTCCACTGAAGGAACAATGGCCCACATTTAAAAATACAGCACAGTAACAATTTACTAATAATTTCACAGACCATGACTCTGTCTATTCAATGGCAGCATGCCCTGTCACACTCTAAGAATTTTAGTTAAGAAGAAACAGCACTTTTTTTTTTTAATTTAATGATGTTATACAGAAAAATTGCTACTGCTATGCTGGGAGAACACGGGCATAAAACTACCTGGTTTTGAGGTAGTATCACTCACTTTATTGCATGTGGAACTTTGCTGACTTGCATTCGTTATGTTTGTGCTGCTCTGGAATAATGCCAGACTCAGGACCATAGAGTTCCTGACCTAACAACATTATACTGTATTTAGTCACAGCATGAAAACAGGAGGACAAGCAACACAGGGAGATTATATATATGTTGACTCGCCATTCAAGGTAAATACTGCAAAATTTTAAAACTTAATTCAGTTTTCATTAGCATAGCATGAATTTGTTGGCTATTGTTTAATTTCTAAATAAAACTAGTATGATAGAAACCAGAATAAACCACAGGATCTTTATTTAGAAAGCAAGATAAAGAATATTTTTCATGCAACACGAAGGAGGGAGAGAGAATGGCTTATGTTAAATTACCTCCACTGGCATGTGCCATTTTCAGAGCTTCCAGAGAAACAGCAGGGGTTATTTCTAGCTGGCAAACAACCACTTTGGCTTTACAGATGACATCAGAAGCCCTCTTCAGGTCTTCAAAATTTAAAAGCAGGTTGGCTCCTGGGACTATGACAATAACATTCTGTCCTAAAGAGAAGATACTGTGTTTTTTACATTAACATTTGCAATAAAGTATGTAAAACAGTTCCTTGCTTTTCTACAATACATTTCAGATGAGGATTTCAATTTCCTTTCCAAAACATCCCCACTAAAAATGTTTGCGTTGCTGGCATTTTCAAGTATCCAAGGATTTCAGAAGAAAATCAAAAAGACCAACAGACTAATGAATGCTACACTGCACAACAAATGCAGCATATATTTCTCTAGGAAAAATCACTTTATGGGCTTACCCAGTCTTTCTTTGGTGTTTTCTCTGAACTCTAAAGTAACGCTGTACTAGTCACAGGGGAGGTGGGGAACATACACTAAGGCTGATATTTGCATTTTCCTAAAATATTCCAGTAGCACTTGAAGAGAAAAACATCAATGTGATAACTGAGTTCATATCCCAAAAATGCCATCAAAATTTTAATTTTCCCATCATCTGGAAACAAAGAATATTTCACACAGCTATGAAAATTATGCATTTTCTTTAGATTTCAGAGAAACAGTCTTGCTCCATTTACCTGCGACACTTGAAGTTACAGCTCCTAACAATCCAGAATCAGTTTGCCACCAAAACCCAGAAACATAATGCCTGTGTCTAAGGAAAGCTTTATCAGAACTGAGTAAAGAAGGTGGGTGACAGGCTCTTCTGCACTTAACAGATGACCAATAGAATGGTCTAAGCAAAGCTGCACATGTGGAAGCACAGCAGTATCTCAGAGCAAGTCTAAGACCCTTTTCATTCTTTTAGTTTGTTTTACAGTTAGGTGAGGAGGTTCATTTATGTAGGTTCCAAATAGTCTTTTGTTTTCTTCAGACATGCAACTTGCCTACTTTTGTTGCAGTTTCTTTCTTTCATTCTTTCTCTTTTTAATCTCTGTTACAACACCTAGAGACCTTCAGGCATGGGTGCCTTCAAATTAAAATTTATTATTAATCACTCAGGTATTAAATTCAATAAGTCAGTTGTTCCTTGATTTACAGGCTCAGCCCGCCCCCGCTGAAGATTCCTTTAAGGACTGCCAATCATTAAAAGCTACCAATTCTGTAATGAACTGAATTACTCTGTAAATAAATATTTATGTTTTTAAATACATTATTTTTGTTGAATGCGACTTCAAAGTCCATTGAACGAGAAATGTGCAAAGCTTGTCTCCCTAAATATGTTCTGAAAAAAAGCAGGACAATGGGAAGAATAATATAGTGATCTCAGAGGGAGGGGCCCAAGCTTTCCAAAGCAATTCTGCTGTCAATGGTTTGGTACAGAACAGCTGCATATGAAAAGCAAAACCTCAGCATTTAAAGCCAACGCCCTGCTTTTCAACAGACAATGATGGGCATCCTGGTTTTCAAAAAAAAAAAGAAAAAAGAAAAAACCTTCTGTAACAAGTAAATGCAATCAAAGATATCTGAATCCTATTGAGGAAACATTCAAAAGCAAATTGTACCTATTTTGCCCAGCATATATTTTGAAAGCTTATAGGGTGTAGCAGTGCAAACAGCAAAAGGCAGGGAATCAGTGGAACGTATATATGTATTTCACTTCTGCCTGGACTCTGTCCCTGTACTACCTAGAATCTCAGGCTCTATCCACATGTCTTGCTGCGTTATCTTGCTGAACTATTTAGCTGTACTGACATGTATATTATTATTAGACTTTAGAGCTAATGGCCCAAGGCGATAAGGAAGGCTGTTTGCTTAAACCCATATGTGCAAATTCAAGGTAGACCATGCTGCACTGGATCACAGGCAGAAGATTTTCTTTGTATTTACAAAAGGTCAGAGAATTAAAGTCTGGTTTCAAACCTGCCAGGGAAATGCAGTACCTACTGTGGTGTAACAGTCCAGGCAGGCTTAACCCAAGCTTTAGAGAAAAAGCCACATTCTGTTCTTAGCTACATGTACCACACTAACCCAAGGACAACAGTAACTGCAAACTTACACTACCGTGCATGAAAGCTGACTCTGGAGCCAAGCTCTCACTATTAATACCAGAATTTTGTATTACTAGCAATCATTTTATTGAAAGCAATTCTTTCTTGCCAGGGAAATCAGATGGGGAATCAGCACCAGGAACAACAGAGTTAAAGACAGATGGCAAAGAGGGGTGGGATTCATCTTGTCCAACATTAACTAATTTTTAAAGTTTAAAAAAAAATAAATTCTATATTCTAGGAAATTCTAATTTCTAAAAATTAGTTTTTCTAGATTCCTTCCACAAGGAGGGACAAGTATTTTCAGAGGTTTTTAAAATCTTTCATATCTTTGATATCTGTTTGAGGAGGAAACAAACTGTTGTCTGGAAATGTCTGTGAATCTCTGTTAATTCTAGGTGAAGCCTTAAGCTGTACAACAAACTTTGAAACAGTTCAAGTGAGGTAAAATATTACCCACACCAAGAATGAGAAAAAAATACTTACGGCATTACAGCTAATTCTACCATATTTTTACTTCGAGTAAAAATTCTCAGTTTTGATGGGAACATCTATATAATTTTAAGTTTTGCAGACATCAGCTAAAATATTAAGGGCCATATTCACAGTTGCTGTAATCTCTAACAGCTAAATGAAGATGGTAAACTTGTGCAAGCTTACACCAGATGGGACCTCGGTCCAATCAATATTTCAAACAGTGTGAATGCTACATATGTAAATACTATCCTCATTTGGGTCTCTAAACCTCTAAACTCACTTCTTAGAAAGATGGGTAACTCAAGCTAGATTTTTTTTTAGAAGGGTCATTTTATAGATGGCACTAAATGAGAAGTGCCAGTGGAAAAATCAAGGGCAAACCAGTAAACACTACAGTACAATAACCATTACTTTTTAAAATGGGATGACAAGCCTAAAAGCCATCAGTAGTGCTTAGAACTCACCAAAATCTCAAACTATGCATTTATAACAATAGCTGCAGAGGTTCTGCATAATAATTCACAGAAAAAAGATCACATTTGTGACCAGAAAAGAACATTACAAGAAAAACATTTGCTGCCAAATCACACAGTTCATGAATATGAGGGCAAGATTTGGGTGTGTCATGGTATCGTAATATCTATGCAATTACTTGGTAGAAGCATTGAATAGTCTTGTACACAAAACATTTGAGTTCATTATGAATGTCAATACATAAAAATCCTATAAAAATTCAGGTGACGTTTCTTCATAGCCCTGAAGGTTCAAACCAAAAATTTTCTCTTTGGAAAGTGCAATTCAAATAAGCTGGCATATGTATTCTGAGTTTGCCTTGTTTATTTAGCTTTATCTAAATATGTATTTTGAGTGTTTTAATACTAGTAGTGCTTAGGTATTGAAGGTCCACTCACTTACAAAATGCCTATTCACTGTTCATGAATGATTAATAACTTTATCGTAAAGTCAGCACAACGCCTATTTCAAGTGAAGGTTATCTCACAGTGTTCTATGTAAGTGAGCTTTAAGTCCTAACTTGCAATAATCAAGAGCACTTTAATCAAGACCTGCCAACCTCTGTTGTCCCTCCACTGAATTTTTCCTATGAACATGGAAGTTGTCAGACTGGTTCAAAATACTAGTCCAGTCAGGCCATCTTAATGGTGCTGTCAACAGTCAGTACCAGATATGGACAAAGCTGCAATAAACTTCACAGGTAATCTTGTAAAAAATTACCCATAAAGAGGTTTATTCCTCCCTATTTGTGTATGTAAAATATAACGCACATCATGACTTTATGGAGTTTTTACCGTTTAATAGCACAGTGTTAGGTGTCAGAGGTAGTGGAAGGCAGGCAGGCTGAAAGGGGAAACAAAAGCTGGGATTCAAAATGGTGCAATGTACCTCAAAGAAAACGTGTTAAGAAAACCAGCTGGATGTACTAGCTATTCCCCTTAAGGGAGA
Organism: Scolopax mira; assembly: GCA_004320125.1. Classification (NCBI taxonomy): domain Eukaryota; kingdom Metazoa; phylum Chordata; class Aves; order Charadriiformes; family Scolopacidae; genus Scolopax; species Scolopax mira. The sequence goes on along the minus strand of BJBW01007418.1, from coordinate 134,676 downwards.
AAGTACAGGTTTGAAGTGTATAGGGTCCTGGTAAACTGAAACCTGCGTTTAGTCAAAACCTATCTGAAGAGATAGTCATGTAAAAGAGAACAATTGAAAGGAACACGAGGTTCCAGAAAAAGATTTCTGCACAGATTTCTGAGACTAGCCCAGAGGAAACCTTTGTAGCATCTCTGGGCTGCACATTTTCCAGTGCAGCACTATAAACTTGTTAAACATTTTTCCACCATTCTGCATTAAAACAGGGATTTAACCTCTATAATTTTTATTGAAACTATACTGTATTGTCCCAGAATATAATGCAATTTTGAGACTATCAAATGTGCCTGATGTTTTCAAAGTTTTAGTACTTTACCAATTACAGTAATGGATGAGTTATAGCTGTGCAATTCAGCAACCAGTAAAAGATCTTCCCAGAAATTCAGCAGCACCAGCTAGACAGACATAGGTAACATCAGGGAAAGTTTACTTCAGAGCCACCTCTGGCTCTGCTCTTTACAGCTTTCTTTTCCTCTGCCTTCACTCATCCATCATAGTCTGCTCCCTCTACTTGACTATCTCTCCTCATTCTGCCTGTGATTTCACCCAGTTGATTAGAGTTGGGATTTTTCCCAAATACTGGTACTTGTAAAGAATTGGTAAGATGAAGTGCAGGTTAGGTGTGTGAAACAACAGCAATTAAAACCTGGCAATTTAAAGACATGATACCCATGTTTTTTATTTGTGCCTCATTGTCTTAACACAGACCACCATACCACCAACAACTTCAAATGCTTCCCTTTTAGGCATAATTTGAACTAGCAGAAACTGCTTTACACCAGTGCATTGACTGTTGTGGTGTTTCAGCTATGCCAGCACAACTACTGCGGTAAAACATGCATGTGTAGACAAGCCCTTTGAAAAGCGCTGTAAAACCTGTTTAGGTCAAATCAGCCAGGTTTCTACAGGAAAAAAAAAAAAAAAAAAAAGTGTCTCCTGCAACAGCAAAGCACATAAGTACTGCTATTTTATTGCAATTTACTCAATTCGGGCACCAGACGGTTTTAAAGAGGAGTAACAACCAGAACCATCACCAATGCTGTGCATCTGTTTGCTTTACAGCATCGTTCTGACCAGGTTTGCTCTTCTACCAGATTTTAAATGAAATCTGAGATCAGCAGTAACTGCATGTAGGATCTTTTAGTTTCTGAAAGAAACAAACTACATGACATTATGCATTATTCATCTCACTCTGTCAATCACAAGACTATCAGAGACATTTCACCCTGACACTAACATCTAAGATAGCCCACTGTGAACCTCATGGCACTGAACAATCAGTTTTCCTTTCCTGGGGCTTATAAAGGTTTGAGATGGTTTTGTTCAAAAAAACAGGATGGTGGTATAATTTTAACAGGTCATCTTCTGTTCATTCAAGTTTAGACTACGTTTAGCTTCATTGACCATGCATAGGAATTGGGAAGCAATAAAACGTCTTCTTATTAAACCTTTCTGCACAGCAAACCTAGTGCAAAACATGGCCTGCCAGCATCCTACTGGATTCTCACCGTCTTTCCCATTTACAATGGCCAGAGTAGTGACTGTAAGTGGCCCAAGAAAGAACTTCTCAAGAGTTGCTCTGGTAATTTACCTGCTGATCCAAACCAAGAGAAGAAGGTGGAAGTAAGAATCAAGTATCCAGTTTATTTGATGTTTTGGAGCTACCTTATTTCTGAATTGGAGCTGTCATGTAAGGTTTTGATTAATCTTACTTAGGGATAATTAAATTCACATCTCCAACTTATTTGCCTAATTTTTCTGCATGTTCCTGTGTAGACTTGCCTTTTGTCACAGCTCCTTCCTAGGTTTGCTCATATTTCCTTTCCCATTTTGAGCTGTAGCCCAATGGACTACTATCAGGTTGTTAAGTTGATGTGTCGGCTGAGCTGTGGTAAATGTTCAAATGAAGGTTCTTAGCTGCAACAAAAGTGAACTAATCCAGTGACTTTAAGTTGTTATATTTGCATAAGCATTATCAATCTTGAGCTCTAACTTTTGATCCAGACACACATACTTTTCCCAGGAGTTGTCAATAGCACAACTTGCTATTGAGGAAAAGATGCTTGAGGAAAAGATAAGCAGAAATTTTTCAGAGGTTAATTTAGCAATCTTGAAGAAGAATATGAAAACAAGCCAAACCTTCTTCCTCTGCTGCAATATGAGAACAAAGACCTATGCTAAGGAAAATTACCACAGAAAAAACAAATACGCCATTTCACTGTGTATTCATCACTGCAGATGCAATTTGGGATCAAGAATTGTGGTAATATTCCAAGATCAACATAAATGTTTCTACTTATACTAAGGACAATTCCTTTTCCTGATTCAGGGCATAATGACTCAGTGTGCTGAGGAGGCAAACCCTTTCCTCATAGTAAAAATGCTAGGTAAGTTGTGGTGGAAAAGGAGAGCTTTAACCTTCTGCTGTACCGTGCACTGTGTGTTCTTGCCAGTGTAAAATTAGATAGATCAGCTGGCTGATTGAATTATGGCTCTCACACTGCTAATCCAAGCCTCTGACTCTGCTGCTTTCAGGCCCCTCATCCTACAACACTGCTGTAATGAAAGGAAGTGCAATGAAATGTAAGTTCATGAAAAAATGAAAGATGTAGAAAAAATAACTCCACAATTAACAGTGACAAGGCAAAGGTTTCTTTTATGGCTGTAGAGGCAGAACAAAGAGGGCAGTTCACAGTAGAAATATGTACCTTCACTGTTGACAATTATTGAAGCCGTTCCAGTAGCAGCATCTGTAGTCTGACCTACAAATGCTAAGAAAGGGAAAAGTTACAGCATGTATTAGTTCAATACATTACTTTCAACCAATAGCATGTGATGCAGTTTAATTGAATTAAATCTAAAATGAACCCATAACCTCCAGCAATTTAAAAATGCTAATTACTCTTTCATGTGCAACAATGCCAGAGAAGCTAACAACAACAAAAAGTGTTAATTTACACCCACAAAACAGAAATGTGAGTCCAACATTCTTTAATTTGGCTACATCTCTGCTTTAGAGAAAGCATGTTATTTATACAGCTTTCACAAGCACTCTACTCCTACATGGGAGCATTTCTTTTATCCAATGAAACAACAGAGTCAAGGCTGGAGAAAAAGAAAATATTAAAACAACACAGCATTTAATTCTCTGTAGATTTGCATTTCAATAGTAATATTAACATGTGCTATGAAGGCAGTGGTGGGGCTATATATTTCCTCTTTGGATTACTATTCAGATATATTAACTAGAAGTGAAGCTGGCAGCACTGTCTATTATAAAGACTTTTTCATATTTACTACTTTAAGAACCTGCTTTCAGCTGTCAGCAAGTTTTTCAAATATTAATCACCGGTACAAAACTTTCTATGACAGGTGGGGGGTTTTTTTAGGTATTACTGTAGTAGAAAACTGTCAAAGAAGTTGAGGGAATTTTTTTCCCCACAGACTGTATTTGAAAAAAATGTACTATTTCATTTGAGATGAATTCTGGTGACCTCTTGTTTAAGAAGCTCTGGTGTTAGAACATGGACATGATACTGGGCAAAGGTTGATTTCTTTCTCAAGATGTGTTCTTTCGTGGCCAATTTAAAAATCTGCTCAAATTTGAACAGCGCTGAAAAAAGGCCGTAACATCATGCATATTCAGTTTTCCTGAAGTATTGCAGATAGTTGCCCTGGAGGTACCCTTATCTAGCTCAGAATTACGAGGGTCAGAGCAGAACTTTCCTTGCAATTATAGCTTCTTTTCACCATGAGCTAGGTCTGCACCCTGGAATTGAAAGCAGAGAACTTGTGTCTTCTGTGCTCTCAGTGCTCTTCCTGCAGAAAGTAAGTAGCACGAGCAGCAAGCTGCCCAGTTCAAATGTGGGACAGCAAATAACACATCAGTAAAGATCTAAATGGTCTGAACAGCTGAGAGGTTGAGGAAGACAGAAAAAGATGGGGAAAGGGAAAAATTATGAAACAGACTGGAACTGAAAAGAAAAGGGGTAAGATGGTTTGTTAGGCAATAGAGGAGAAAAGTAAACAAAGAAGACAAACATCAAGGATACAGGATATGGAAGTTGGCAAAACTGGCGTCATGGCAAGGATTTTCATCCAATACCCAGGATCCTCATGTAGAACAACAGGGATAGGCGAGGCAAGGATTAAATGGAGATGAAAAGGCAAGAACTGAAATAAGACAGTCCTAAGCAAAAAAATCTGCACACTGAGTTGCCCTTGCCTCCAAATCTTGGAATGCAAGTTGTGATTTTGGACCAGCCTCACCAGTAGTATAATCTGTCTTCCTCCTCCTCTGTTGATGAACACCAGTCTGAGATATTTTTAACTCAATCAGCAGAAACTGGTAGCTTGGACCTAAATGTTCCAATCCTTCAGTTGATCAACCTAGCATTATTTACATGATAAAAGACTTTATCCATGAAGGAGGCATGCTTTGGAAAGATTTAGAACTGTACACTAACAGACACTGGTTTTATGGTATCCTTGCCTGATTTCTTGCATAAGTGGGAAGATACAGAATGAATAAACCTGTACATACATTTGTGAAATATTTAGATGCTATACTGATATGCATAATTTAAAAAGCCCACAAAATACTGATAGTTCTGTCTTTAAAGCAGGATTTGAATAATGCTGTAAATGAAGCTCTTGGCTGTGCATTAAACAGAAAAGAGAAACAGAATATTGAGTTGCCATTTAGTGATTGCATCTGTCCATCCTTGCCCACTAGGAAGGAGACAAGAGTCATGTAGACAAAAACGTGATTGTGTAGTAAAGCAGTACACAGCAATACATTTACACAAGAGAGAGAATTAGGGTTACAGAGGCTCAAAGATAATAGAATATTGTGAAGGTTTAATTTTCCCTTTTCCTGAAAGCGTTTTAACATTGATTTTTGTGTATGTGTGTATTAAGAAACATCGTCTGCAGCCTCTAAAATGACTGCATGTGTCATTTCACAAAACAGAGGTGAAATGTACTGAGTTGACAAATGCATTTCCACTCTATCCCTCCCCTCCTAACATGAAATTGAGAATGAATAATCAAACTGGATTTTTCAATTTCTCACCAGGCATCATTAACACCAGCCTAAATAATTGCATAACAGCAAGTTATCTTGAGGTGACTTGCACTGATGTAATCATCTGAGACTTAGAGGTAATAACATTACATTTTACTTTTAGTGGTACACCTAATTTCCAAAGCACCCATATTTTCACTCATGTTCATTCATTCCTGCCAGTTGTGTCAAAACAATTATTCATAGTTCTTAATGGTAAAACACATCTAATAAGACAATAAAACAATAAATTATCTACTACCAATTTTTAAAAGTTTAAAGTAAAATTTTACCTGTAGAAATACCATTCTCCTTCAAATTCTGAACATAATCATTGCCAAATGAATCCTTCCCAACCTATAAAAAAGATAAAAGGATAGGTTTTCTCTGTAGAAAGGTGAGAGGAGAGATAGATCTTTTACAACAGAATGGCCTAATGTAGTTTGAATTCAACACTTTCTCTTTTACAGCACCTTGCCTTATTAATAAACAATAAACTTATAAATAACAGTTAAAATGCATTAGTAGTATTAACAGTAGGAATAGTGTTCTGCAGTTTTCTCCTCCTTTATTACAAAACTTCCCCCTACATCCATGGCACTATATTCAAGTGTTATTGTTTTAAAATGACTGTGTTCCTTTGACACTGAAGCTTTCTGGGGATTGTAAAATCTGGAAATATACTGAATCTTGTACTCCTGGATCATTATTTAGTTTTGAATTGAAAGCATTTACAGCTACTCTGGTGTCCTTAATTGCAGTTCATATCTTGAGTTTTCTACTTCAAGTTTCCTTGGTGGAAAAATATAAAACTGTGGTTATGGTCTAGAAAGTGATGATAAACATGGCATTGCTGATTTCTATAATTCTCAATACCAAATGTACTGTTTACAAACTCAACATTTTTTGTTTGCTTTATTCAGCAACAGCAGATCAAGTTGAGTCAGGGAGTCAAGCTATGCTCTATTGTTTTTCTAACAAGTTAAAGAGTTTGTAATTTCAGCTCTACTAATCCTTTTAGCTGAACAGAGTTCTGCTTGCTGTTCATTCAGATTAATAAACATTTCCTTTTGTTACATCACACAAGCTGAACAAAGGAGCTATATGGAGAAAAAATGGTATAACTTACTTAATGTCAAAATAGCATTTAAAATATATGTATAAAACCAACATAGCTTTTAATTCACCAGTTTTAGCCTATGTCTTCAGCATGCATAGTGTGTGCTCCTTCTTCCAAGTGCAAGTTGTGTGTCTGACAGGTATCAAAGACTGACCGACACTACAGCAAGTATTTTTGCAAGAGAAAAAAAAGCCATTTTTCAGATTAGAAGCCAAATCAAGATCCTGGTCACAGTATAGACAACAAAGGAATTACATGAGGAAATCTAAGTAACGATCCATCTTCTCACAAAACAGCACTAAATAGCTAACACTGTATTTGAGTAACTGGAAGCACAAAGCATTTGCCTCCATTGCCTTCTGTTAGAAATTTGTCTATTTATAAGCTCAGTCCTTTAAAAGGCTCAGAGGAGGCCTAATATGAACAAGTGATCACAACAATCAAACTTTGAGATTCAGAATTGTAAAATTTAAAGTGTCATCGATGGATAATTCTTCCCCCGACATACACTATTGCACAACCATGTCTTGAAACATACTTTCATTTCCTAAACCTCTATAAGAGATTTACTAAAGCATTATTAGGGATAGTCCCAGTATTTTACCAAAGGAGGCAGGCAATTTAGGTCAAAACAGTCTAACCAGACAGAACATTCCTCTATTACATGGGAAAAAAACAAAACAAAACCAAACAATAAACCAACAACATTTACTTTGGTCACTGTGTTATTCATTGTTTGCATATTAGAATATTTCTGCATCTCTGACTACTCCCAGTTTGCCAGACAGGGCAGGTTGTCAGAAGCTGCATCTTCCAACTGCTTTAGGCTGTATGACTGCAGCCATCTGCAATTGAAACCCGAGTTGTGCGCCCCTCTGCAGCCTAAGAGTTGTGCTACTGGAATGTGCTCTGCCTGATGGTATCACCTTCTCCCCCCCTTGCTGCTACAAAGCTTCTGACACAAATCTCAGGATTTGCTCAGTTATTTCAGCAACAAAATATTTCATAACCATTTTCCAAAAGCTCAACTGAAACTTCCTTCCTTCAGCTCTGGGTCCTACATAACTGACAGACAGGCATCCCTTATTGTTCAACTGTCATAACAACTGAGATCAGCTCTGGTGCTTTTGCTCAAAGCAAGACATCTCAGTGCTGGAGGGAAGCCCTTCGAGGGGTCTCCATGGAGGTCCTTCTCCTCTGGAAACTTTTTTCCATGTTAGTTCATCAGCATCCAACCCAGTTAATCCTAGTGCATTTGAGGAGATTATCTTTCCATTCAGGCTTTACCCCCAAGGAAGACAGAGTATTGGATATCAGACTTGTTTTAGATTAAAGGCATGTTTACTGACCATGTCAAATTATATAACATTATTTTAAATATTCTTTGCTTTTGCTCAGACTCTGCCAGATGGACCATTGCATACACAGAAAAATAAATGCCTTAGTCTGCTGGCCACAGAAAATTGTATGTCTGAAATAGCATTTCTTCTTTCTTGAGTTTTGAACAATAGCTATTTGTACAAACATTATGGTCACATAGTTTGCATACTAGAACAAGTGGAATTTCAGTCTGGGGTTTCCCTGCTTACTATTGTGCTTTCCACACGGAGCTAAGGGAGCTGGCTGGCATGATAGCAGCTAAAATTTTAGCAGCTTAAAGAATAAAACTCATTTATACCTGAAAATTAATTACAACAAAAACACATACCTCTTGACAATTGTTTGTTGAATCTATTCTATACACTCTTTTTTTTTTTTTTTTTGAGTGTTTACACTTTTTCTTGCTTAGGGAATTAAACAGGTGCAAAAGACAGTAATATAAAAAGAAAAAATAATTGAAGATCCGCATCATATTTTGGGCTGCATCTGCAACACAGCTCTGTTCTTACAATGAAGTCAGGATTCAGGCTTACAGCACTTTAACTTAAATTTGGCTTACAATTCATCTAAAGAGAGAAGACTACATAGCATGGCAATACAACACTCCTATTTTTACGTAGGAATCCAGTGCAGCTGGGGCTTAAGTTGAATTTAGTACATGCAATATCAGACTAGTGACATCAATGTCCAGTGAGGATCATTCCAAATTGCTTGTCAGAAGTAAAACAGGACCTTTTTCAGCACATACAACGTCTTTCATACCGACATCTCTCCAACATCTTAATCTAGAATTTTTAACAGATTTTATTTTTTGTAACAGTCACTATTAAAAAAAGGAAAAAATTTAAAAAAAGAATAGTTTAGGGATCTTGAAATCTCTCAATACCGCTGTGCATTTTTCAGTACTGCAACAGGGTTCTTGTATAAACACAAGCAAGTAATTTATTTGTTTAGTTCCTTTAGTTCCCTTACAGGAGCCCTATACATTTCTCTGAACAATTGCCTTTCTTATCTTTTTGAAGTGGAAACTATTCCATCAATACATTGTTTTACTGTACTGAGTACTTTTGAAGAGGAGAGTTTTGGATTGATACTGTGATTCATATTGATAACCCAGAGTAACAGCAGCCACTTGAAAAGATATCCAGGCAGAAAGTAGAACACTGATTGCGCTTCCACTACTCAAACTCAGTGCTTGGATTTTACACTACACTCCAGAGCATTCTGTGGCACATTTAATTGTAACTGTACGTCATTCTAAACTCCCTCTCTCAAACCCTCACCAGATAGTCACTGGCTCTCTTCATTTTAGAGGTATGAAGAATGCCTTGTCACTTGATCTGTCTACTCTACTCTTGTTGAGGTCACCTCTAAATTACACTCCTCGTAAGAGGATGCCATGCTCCAGCAGAATGTCCTCTAGTATTAATGCTGACTGCAATCCCTGAACTTCAGATTGTAGAAGCAATTGTTGCACCTGTACTGTATAAAAAATGTTGGGAATTATGACCAAAGCATAAGCATAATACTGAGCACAGAGCGTGTGTGTGAGGGGCTATCTGGCTTTAAAGAACCACCAAATACTCAACATAACTTGTTAAACTAAAAAGAATTGAATTGTAATGTCTCATTATTGCCTGACTCTTCTTATTTTATTCAGCAAGAAACTTTATACTACATCCCATTGACCTATGCAGATATATGACTGTACTGCTATGAGATGAGACTTTTTTTGAGGCCATAAAGTGCATTTTTAATTAAAAAAGTAAATACTAACTTTTAAAATTAAAAACTACTAACATTTTTAGATATTAAGAGTCTTTCTCTGCTGTATCTTTTCTCCAATAAATACCTATCAGAAAGAAATAAATAACTGAAATAACATAAATGAGATTTTGTACTGTAATTGGAAATTACAGTAACTGCTAAATTTTATTAGAAATGCAAATGCTTCCAGAAACATGTATGCACTGAGCAAAGGCTAGAGCATTAAAAAAGAAAACAAAATTCACACTTTCAGTGGAAAAAAACCCTTTAACATTTAGCAGGAAATGTTAGCAGGGAATTCATTGCCAGTTCATCTTGTACTTGAATATGATCATTCTTGAATGCAAAGATGATCAAATATACACAATATTGCAGAAGCACAAACTTTGCCAATATAAAAAAAGCTCACACTGTAGAACCAATAATGATAATGACCCACAGAAATGCGTGCAGGTGTTACTTCAGATTTATAGCTACTGTTCTTTAGCCTAAGTACTGGATTGGAAAACCAGTGAGAAAGGCTTCCTTGAGTTGTTTCCAGTACTTCTCAAAAAATCCCTGTCAGACAATGATCCAACAACAAATTTAGCATCCTCCCCAGCTATGGCAATAACAAAGTACGTCCAGACAATTTGAAGTTTCATCTACAGGATAGACAATAAGGCTACAGAGAGAAAAAAATTGATCTTAACTTTAGTAATGATCACTCCAAACTTATAAGATTGAATGACAAAAATCAAAGAAAAGCATTGTAAGAATATAGCATCTGCCAAGTTGAATCAGCCCCATGTTCTGTGTCTCAGGTTTAGAACTGCTGTATATCAGATGCTTCAGAAAAGTGGGCAAAAAAATCCCATAGCACACAAAGGTGCTACAATTTGGACATGAACACCTCATTCTAATCTCAAGTAATGCAATAATGATTTAACCCTTGAAGCACAAATTTTATATTCCTTCTCAAATTTGTTATGTGTCTGATTTTAACCACCTAAAAAGTGAATTTCAGAGTGATTATAATGCCTAGAACCTGAATGTCGTCCAGGAAGCCCTGATCATTGTAACAGCAGGAACATAAAGAGGAGGGTCTAATCAAGATGACTTGAATTTTCAACATCTCACATTCTCTCCAATTCTCTTTTCTATGGTGCATCAATCAAAGTTTTGCAATCCTTCTTTATGCAATTTTATATGCAATTTCTTTATATGCAATTTCTACTAGATCTCTAGTCAACTAGTCTTTGGTTCAGGCAGTGTTCTTAGAGTGTTCTCCATGCTTAAATTAATAGCCAAAATAAGGAAAAGAAAAGAGAATTAGAGAGGGTTGTAAAAAAAAAACCAAAACCAAAACAAAAAACAAGCCCAAAGACTTTTCTGTAAGTCACTTAAAGGTTTACTGGAATTTGCATGAACCTATAATTCAGCTGTAACCCAAGAGCAAGTCGGTGCTTACCTTGCAGATCAGTGAGGTCTTGGCCCCAAGTCGAGCAGACTGGACACACTGGTTGGCTCCTTTCCCACCAAAACCAATGAAAAACTTATGTCCGAGGATAGTTTCTCCAGCTCTTGGCAATCGTGTAGTAAGGCTATTCCAATTTAAAGCAATATTTACATACATTAGTGACTGAAAATAACAAGCATCTTCAAAATAGAGTTACATTCTTATAATCCTAAATGGTCCAACAGCCAGCCAGTAAGACCAACAAAAAAACTCGAAAGACTTTTCAGGGTCTCTACTCCACATCCTACCAATTTAAGTTTATTCCTGATGTGCTACCCAGTCAAGCTTCTCGTTTATTACTCAAGAGAGGGACTGCACTTCTTTTGTTCGTGTTTCATGTTTCTACAGGAAAAGAAGCCCTTGACCCCTGGGATTCCCCTGTGCCAACTCAATACAGGTAAATAATAAATCTATGGGGCTCAGTGCTCATGTTGTTTTACTGTAACATTCAGCTCAAGTTTACATATTGTTCATCTAATTTCATTACATCTGATTATACCATCTTGAACCACTGTAAGTAATTTTTCACTTTGTTAGCATTCACACCCCTCAAAATTGTAGATTGTTATTGCCCTGGTTTGAGGTTATCAAAACCTTTCTCCCCTCTGCTGTCACTCAGGCACAATATACATATTTAATTTTTTTCTTTTTTAAGTTTTTCTCTTAAAAATCAAGCTTTACAACTTCTCAGTATTTTGCTGGTTCTTGAATGCACTCCAACTACATTTACATCCTCTGGGGATGGGTGCCCAGAACCAGATGCACTAATACAAGCAGAGACCCATCAGGAGCGTATTCTGGTTTAATTTCCCTTTTGGAAAAAACAAAACAAAACTGTAATTTTGTTAACCCTACCAGATGCTTGCTATCTCCAGCAAAAGTTGAAAGGAAGGAAAGATACCACTGAAAGTATGTGGAAGAATTTCCCTGAATGCAAAAAGCTATCTTACTTCTGCCACTTCTGTTAAAATATATAACTCAAATCTGTGTTTACAACACTCAGATTAACGAAATTTCTGCCTCCTCAAGCCATACATTCCATGTACAAGGTTTAAAAAGGGAATTCCTTCTAGCTCTTAAACTACAAACAAGTTCATAACACATATGGAAGGAAGGTCTCCTACAACGTACTAGCAACCCATTCGGGCAATGACAGTTAGCTCTAACAGATTTCCAAAAGTCTGCAGGAAAGAAAGGGAAGCTGGGGAAGGAAAGTCTGAAAGAATGCAGAGGAATCTGCCATAATGAGGAAGAGATTAACTTCAGCTCTGTTTGATAATTTATAACATTATTTTACCAATACATCTTACAACAACATCAAAATTGCCAGCCCTCCAATTCTGAAAAAAAGATGACAAACTTCTGCACTAGCAAATCCCTGCAGAGTGCTTTTTGAAAAGGATATGAATAACACGTGTATATTACTTTCTGAGTTCATGCTGCAACTTCTGGGGCATATTGGTGTTTGCAAAATTTTATGGACTTAATGACAGAGCACAGCCTGAGTTACTGAAAATTCTCAGCAAAAAGCAAGCGGTTTTTTTTCTACTAATTTTCAATTCCAGCATCCATCCATCAAAAGGTTTAAATTCATTAGGGAATCAAGAAAAGCTAAAATTAAACAACTGAAGTCAAACCAGTCCTGAGCTCCCAGAAATTAAGATTTTTGCTTTGAATGAGTTGTTATCTCTATGCTTCATTGGTAGTTAGTTACATTTTCTGGAGAGATGCAGGTAGGCATGCAGACTCTAAGTGAGGATGCTTGCTAATAGAGCACCTCAGATTTTAGTATGAGGCTATGGTACCCAGCCAGCAGGTATATTTTGTGTGGGTGACAACAGAGAAACCCCAGAAGGCTCACACTACAGTTAATGGCACTCATTTTGTTTCCTCTCAATTGGAAAATGTTTAAATCATTTTAAATAAAAATATAACAGCTTTTTAGAAGTATACTTATAGGTACCTAATACATATATATGGAAAGGGCTGCTAAGTTAAAACTGTTTGCCCTTTTTGGCAGAAAACTGCAGCATCTGGCAGGTTGTTTACAACAATGAGTAACTGTGAAGATTCAGGGAACTAGTTGTAATGAGTGTAGATAAATAATGTTTATTAATCGTAGCACCTATAATTTATCCCTGTTTTCACCATTGAAAGCCAAAGTAGTGATGGCTGTGGACCAGAGAATGATGGCCACAAAACTCAGCTGGGGAAGCTCCTATTCAGCTAGTGCCAGAGTACTGCACACAAACTTCTAAAACTATGTGCCATTCAGTAAAGAATAGTTGTTTCACTCAGCCCTGGTAATAAATGATCATAGCAGCTCTTCATATAATTCCTTTCATCCACAGATTTCATTACACTTTAAAAAGCAGAACAATATCGTTATGCCTTTCTGTGCCCTGGGTCAGCCAAGAAGCCAGTGTCAAAACCAAAAATGGAGATCAACTCAATCCACTGGCTCATACCATCTTCTCATTTAAAATCTGCAGTATGAAAATGGTATCAAGTCTCAATTAATTTTCCTTCCTTAGGGTGGTTTTTTTTCAGAGATTACAGCTTATTCTAAATAGAATTTTTTCCACAAAAAGCTAATGTACTTTTAGACAAAGATTAACAATTGCAACATCCCAGCAAATATCTGGTACTAGCGCTGTACTCTGAGTTCACATGCATTTTCAAGAAGCATGTTCAACCATTCATATTCTTGCTTTAACAGTGACCAAACCATGACTTGATTCTTCTCTCGGTTATGTTGGCATTAACATACAACTCCAATGGGAGAATCATGAATTGCACTGGTGAAAAAACAGGCTTGGTGAGATGAAAACCTGGGCCCCAATATTTCAAGCAGCACGGCATAACAACCGCCTGTGGGAAGCAAATAGCCTGTTGAAGACAGGGAGATGACCTTTTTTATTGTTTTGATGGAAAGGTACAAGGCAAAGGCCAAAGGATCAAGTCGGAACAGTAATTCATAATGAGCCAATTATAAAAGCAGGCTAACAGACTAAGCAAGAACATGTAGCAAATTCCTGTAGCTCACTGTAAACAAAACCCCCACCTTATTACAATTCAGAAACAATCGCCACTCCTTTCAGACCAATTCTCCACTCCAGAAGCCTGCTCTTATTTTCCATATTAAACACAGAGTACTGATCTATATATAAGCTTGGAGGTTTCACTTGCACTGAAACAGGCATTCAATAATTATTTTTTTTTTCTAATGCAATGCTATTGTCATTTAATTCTGCAACTATACTAACTTTTGATTCACATCAGACAATTTTAATGAGCATTTTGAGTTTCTGTTATGAGCAAGTGATGATGACTAATCCGTATGATTAAGGAACCCTACAAATTCTTGGCTTATTGATGGTGCCACAAAGAGTACTCAAAATAGCCTAAAAGTGATGAAACAGCTAATGTTACTCCAAAACCAGGCTAAATAAGTTAATTAGAAAAAACCATCACATGGGCTTTCAGAATTGTTACATAAAATGTTCAGTAAGCCATTTACACCTTTGACATAATTTGAAAACACTGAGCTGAAAAACCTAATTGCTATCCAACAGACTGCTCTTTGCTTATGTGATCAATTCTGCTCAGCTTTGAGAGGATAAATAGCACAAAGGATACTGAGCTCTCGTGTCTCCTGAATAACCAGGAACTAAACATTAAAACCCCCAACACTTACTAGATGGGAAATAAAATTACACGTTCTGCAAATTGTGCACTGTACTAGTGAATCATATTTATAGAGGAAAGGTCAGACTGAAGCATCATGAAATACTTCGACATTACAAATAAAGGAATATAATCTCTCAGAATTTCAACTGAGTTTTTTCAAAACAATATTTAAATGTAAAGTGCACGGCAATGCTGCCCACACTTGTTCATGGGAAATAAAGAATCTTATACCCATTTATGTTTCAGAGGTTTGGGATGAATAAAAGTACACACATAAGAATTTCACCATTGCAGTAACTTCAACCCCCTCTTCCAGTAAATGCATGCCATGGGTCCCCTTAAAGGCCAGAGCTGATTACCATTTGTATTTTTAGACAGACATCCCTTCAGAAGGATGGTATTAGAAACAGAACAGAACCCTTTACTACTGTGTTGAAGCACTGAATCAGAGGTGAAAGTGTAATTTATTGAGTCATTAATGCCCCTTTCCCTGGTATTCTGGGGTTTCTTGAAAAGTTCCCACCTAAGCAGTGACTAGATCATATTCAGAGATAGAAAGTCTGAAGGAGTGAAAAGGAAGAGATGTGTATTAGTAGCATTTGCATAAATCAATCCTGAAATTAATCATGGTTTGCTTCTGATTCTTGACCTAACCAGTGTCTATTCGCTATTTTCAACACAAGAGAGTACTATAAGGACACATTACTGTTAGCTTAAGCTGATGGAAAACAATGCCCTCCCCTCAGTGGCATTTTCCCACAGTTTCTCTTGCATTACTTTTATTGCTTACAGAGCTTCCTAATTCAAAATATTTTTGTAAAAAAGGGTAATTTTAATTTGGATCAGCAAATTGGTCCAACTTACTGTACAGCAGCCAGGGTGGGCCAGAACTTGCAGGACTGAGGAGAAGGTGTGTGAGGGAGGAGCAGGTCTGCCTTCTCTGGCACCAGTACAGCCAGGCTGCCCTACACCAGTGTCGAATCTCTGCTTTGTTACAACCATCTGTGTTGAAAACACTGAATGCTACTGAATGTAACTAAGTTTTAACTAGGGAGTAGAGTATACTTAACTCATTAGACACGTTGAAGAAAACCATAAAGTAGCAGTACGTTTCTAAGAAATTAAATGTGCATGAGAAAGGAAAATAGAAAAGTACATAAATATTTTTCCATTAAAAAAAAGGAAAACCACATTCTCATCAGGCACCTCAGAAGGGAAGAGAACTTGTATGTTAGATTAGAGATCACATTATCTAAGATGACTGTCATGTGCATAGTACCAAAAGGAACATTCTGACTTTTTTTTTAAATCCTGAAGAAAGGTGAAGGGGGTACCAAAATAGCAGCAGAAATACTGCATTTAACAGTGTCTTAATAAAGAAAAATATAATGTAAATGTCTAGAATTCAGCTTTGATTCTGGTCTTTGAATCACTGAACAAAACTGGCTCTTCCTCCCCTTCTGGGAATTCCCTAAAATGGGGAAAATCCCTATGAGATTAGAGTAGGTGTAACTAGCCATTGTCTAGCACACACAATTTACCAGGCTTTCATGATTCTCAGAACTCAACATATACAAAGGAGAGAACAGTTCTTGCCTCTAACTCGGAATATTAGTACGACATTGTGGTGAAAAAGTCTCAGACCTCTTTTTGGATTTGGCTTGACATTTTGGTTTAGCCTTGCTCTGTTTTGTCTAGATTAATTTTTAAAGATTTGAACATGTGCTATGGGAAAGTATCCATAACACGGAGCCAAAAAGACCACAATTCTTTTCAAAATCTGATGTTCTTGACTCGTTTATGCTTTCATCCCTTTTAATAATCCACTAAAACATCTTATTGGAAGGTAGAAAACTTCCAAGATTTATAAAGAGAATACCTCAGGAATTTAGTTAACTATGGCTCGGTTTAAGTATGGGCTATCCAGCTCTAGGTTCTTAGTCTCTCTTCAGATCTTTAATGACTGAAAAAATTGTTAAGACACAGTTATAAATCATAGAAAATCTCTGGTTTTTCTTCACCCTATGTCCCTGAACATGAAAAGTTTTTCTTTAAAAAAGAATAACTTTTCAGACAATTCAAGTAATTGGTTATTGCTTGGATGGTTGATGGTCTGGGTTCTCTCTCTAGCCTTCAGTAATGAAAAATGTAGAAACACTGCCCAAACTGGTACCAGGAAAAATAATTGATGCTTAGAGGAAAGTCCCTTTGCAGGCCAGTGCTGAAGCACAGCAGCAGAGTGAGATGCAAAAGCTTTACCCCACCATCAACTCAGAGTTTGATGTTACAGGATTTATAGTTTGTCACCACAATACAAACAAGTGAATGTTAAATTAGTGTAAGCAGCAGGAATCTTTTCAATCATTTATGCCATCAGAGAAGAAATGTATTTTATCACACACAAATCAATCTATCTATCTATCTACCTACCTATCTATCTATCTTTAAAAGACTAACTGCTTTGTAGACCTCATTACTTCATGAGTAAAGAGCTGAACTGAAACAACTGGTGAAAATCTCTAGTGGAGGAGAAAATTAAACAAATGGCTAAGACTGCAGGTAGGAGGATCATAAGACTGATATCCTCTTCTACGTGCAATCACAACCTGAATTTAAAAAGATGAAAATTCGTAACACATTGAACGAGAACAGATGGCCATAGCTCTTCAAGAAGAACTTCAATGAACGTTTCTGCTGACCCTCTGCACAGAAGCCAGTTTTACTCTCCTAGGTATTAACAAATGAAACAAACAAGAAGGCACCCATGTTAGTGCCCTGAAGCATTTACAGTAGCACATTCTACTACGTTTCAGTGAAATAATGGTATCACCAAAAGATCAAAATTGCTAAATTATGTTAGGAGTAGGAGGCCTTCAACACAATGAAATTACTTATTGGACTAACTGCCAAAAGTAAAAAGCTTTCTCATGACACAACAAAAATGTAACTTTTCTTCACATCACTAGCAGTTAAATCTTGGGAAAAGGTGGGCACAACACTCATAAAGTCATCATCTGTGGAATGTTTAATTCTGAACTTGAAACTCTAAGGAGATTAAAAAAGAACCCAAATATGAATCTATCTTCTGATATTTAAGTCTCAGCAAACATTCCATCATTCTTACCAAACATCTGTTTTGTATTTAAGCAAGATTGTGGAAATTTTCAAAATTACTACTCTCTAACTTTATTTGCCTCCCACGTTGTTCTTCATTGATGTCTCTCAATTATATTATTTTTGGAAGTGCAGTTACATAATTATTTTCAAGGCAATCTGATGGCGATGCTAGAATAGACTGTCTCTGAAACATGCTGTGCTCACCGAGGACCAAAGAAGGTGGCCTACAGTTCCTATACCAAATGGAATATTATATCATGATGAAATACCCGGGTTAAAGCAAAAAAAACACAACACAAACCAAAACAACCTTTGCAACCCAAAAAAAAGAGTGATCTTTACATTCCCAAGGACAGAGTAAGATAAACAAGACATATGTGAACATTAATCTTTTCTGTACCTCTTAAAGGAAGGATTTATCAGACAACAATGAACAAAGTGGAAATAATATGGTTGAGTGGATAGGGCACTGGGTCCTTGTTCTTGTCATCACAATTTTTTATACACTAGTAAATCAACAAAGTAATCAGTACTTCTTCTTTACTATCACGCAGAAAATAGAGCACCTATTGACACCCCTACAAATCTTGTCATCAGTCTTTCCCAGTCTTTTTTTTAATTTACAAAATAAAAAAGGAACCCCATACACACAAGTATATTGTACTTCATACACTACAATATTATGAGCAACATCATAGATGTGTTCTCACTACATAGTCATCAAGATGAAGTACAGTGCAGTCCAAAATATTAATAATTTTCTTCAATAAGATGTTGCTCCAAAAGCTCATACCCAGGATAATAATTTTGGCTAGTATGATACTTTCCATCAAGTTTGTAAGTACAGTGCTTCCTACAGAATCCATATAGGTCACAAATGAAAAGTATAACCAAAGCAATATTTAGTTTAAATATACTTACTCAACTTATCATAGATAATAGAGGTAATGAATATGGAGAGGAGAGGAGAGGAGAGGAGAGGAGAGGAGAGGA